>ML105808.1:98817-186257 GCA_003697995.1 Taxidea taxus jeffersonii
AGAGGGGGAAGCAGGCTCCCTGCCAAGCAGAGAGCCTGATGTGGGGCTCGATCCCAGGACCCTGGGATCATGACCCAAGCCGAAGGCAGAGGCCTAAACCACTGAGCCACCCAGGCGCCCCGGGGCATGGTGTTCTTTTTTTTTTTTTTTTTAAGATTTTATTTATTTATCTGACAGACAGAGATCACAAGTAGGCAGAGAGAGAGGGGGAAACAGGCTCCCCGCCGAGCAGAGAGCCCGATGTGGGGCTAGATCCCAGGATCCTACATGGTGTTCTTAATGAAGAGTTTGCCTTACTTCTCCCAGTGACATCTCACAGTTTCAAACGTGCCTTCTCGATGTACGGGAAGGAATGGTCAGTAAGATATAACATAACACTCCATCTCACCAACCACTTGGGAAATGCCAGCCAAAATAACACAACCCAGGTTTTGTCTACGTTTCGGCCAAATTTTCAGAGATCACCGGTGTCATTAAGAGTGCGTAGAGGGGCACCTGGGTGGCTCAGTGGGGTAAGCCTCTGCCTTCAGCTCGAGTCATGATCTGGGGGTCCTGGGATCAAGCCCCACATTGGGCTTTCTGCTCGGCAGGGAGCCTGCTTCCCCCTCTCTCTCTGCCTGCCTCTCTGCCTACTTGTGATCTCTCTCTCTCTGTCAAAAGAGAATAGATAAAATCTTTAAAAAAAAAAAAGAGTGCATAGAAATAGGCATTTTCCTGCAATGCTCTGGAAGTCATTTGGACACATCCATATATTAGATGTTAAACTTCTTGATTAATAATTCCAATAGCAAGATCTTGACCCTGGGAAATACTCCCATGTGTGCGAAGATGTATACAGGTGGTGCTCATCACAATGTTATTTGTAGGTGAGAAAAACTGGAATTAAATGTTCATCATTTAGGGCAGTTTCATTCATCATTATACAGCCAAACAAGGTTCGTAATACAGCTGTTAGAAGATGGGGCGGATCTATTCGTGCAGATATGGAGAGCCCTTCCAGTGGAAATAGCAAGATGAAGGCAAGCATGATACACATAAATGCACACACATATGCACACGTCTGTGTGTGCATGTGCTAAGTGCATTTTTTAAAAGGTCTGGAAGAAAAAATAAATAAAATAAAAAAATAAAAGGTCTGGAAGACCAAACACCAAATTGTTAACAGTATCCACCTGTGTGAAAAGGAACAGTAGGTACAAAGTGAGAAAGGATTCTTTTTATATTTCATTTAGTATACTTCTCTGTTGCTGGCATTTTGTCAGTATTTATTCATTAATTTGCTATAAAATTATTTTTAAATCAATGAAAAATCTTTAGTTTCTTTTTTTGTTGTTTATAGTTTCTTTTATTCTCATTACCTAAATCCTAAGTATTCTTATTATAAAAGCAAATTATGAGGGGCACCTGGGTGGCTCAGTGGGTTAAGCCTCTGCCTTCAGCTCAGGTCATGATCTCAGGGTCCTGGGATCAAGCCCCGAATCGTGCTCTCTGCTTGGTGGGGAGCCTGCTTCCCTCTCTCTCTCACTGCCTGTCTCTCTGCCTACTCGTGATATCTCTCTCTGTCAAATAAATAAAATTTAAAATCTTTAAAAAATTTTTTAAAAACAAATTATGAAATTCTTAGGGTTAGGGTAGGATGATTGCAAAAAAAAGCTTAAATTGAGATGAGTTACAAGTAAATTGAAAGAATAAAAATTATTCACAGTAATTTTAGTATCTGGTAAAGGTGGGCATTTCAAATTAGTGGAGGGAAATGAATCATTCAATACATTTAATGGGGATAGGTGGATAGCCATCTGGAAAAGAATAAACTTAAACCCTCTATGTCATACCTCACACAAAAATAAAGTCCAGATGTATAAAGGATTTAAATGTAAAAAGTGAAACCATGAAAGAACTAAAAAAAAAAAAACCAACCCACAGGAGAATTTTTTTTTATAATCTCAGAGACGGGAAAGCCTCTCTCAATTTGATGCAAAGCACAGAAACCCACAAAACAAAAGGCTGATAAATTTGATTGTAAAAAAGAATTTTTTAACAACACAAAGCCATCATAAGTCATCAAAAAATCAAACCAAGCCAAAAAATATTGTAATTCAGGTAATGTGCTTATTTTCTTACATATAAGGAGAAGTTTATATAATTTATATGAAATATGTATAATTATATATAAATTAATTTACAAAAAAAAGATCAACACAGAAGAAAACTGGGCAAAAGAGAGTTCTCACAGAAGGAAGTGCAAGAGATTCATATGCTTATGAAAAGACACTCAAGCTCACTCCTTATTTTTTTTAAAGATTTTATTTATTTATTTGACAGAGAGAGATCACAAGTAGGCAGAGAGGTAAGCAGAGAGAGAGGAAGGGAAGCAGGCTCCCTGCTGAGCAGACAGCCTGATTCGGGGCTCGATCCCAGGACCCTGAGATCATGACCCGAGCTGAAGGAAGAGGCTTTAACCCACTGAGCCACCCAGGTGCCCCAAGCTCACTCCTTATTAAGAGAACGTAGATGAGGGGCACCTGGGTGGCTCAGCTGGCTCAGCTAAGCAGCTGCCTTTAGCGCAGGTGATGATTTCAGGGTCCCTGGGATGGAGCCTCCCTCTGTCCCTCCTCCCTCTCTGACCCTCCCTCTCCCTTTGACCCTCCCCTGCCCCACTGCTCATGCTCTCTCTCACTCTCCCAAATAAATAAATAAAATCTTTTAAAAAATGCAGATGAAGGGACGCCTGGGTGGCTCAGTTGGTTAAGCGGCTGCCTTCGGCTCAGGTCATGATCCCAGCGTCCTGGGATCGAGTCCCACATCAGGCTCCTTGCTCGGCGGGGAGCCTGCTTCTCCCACTGCCTCTGCCTGCCACTGTCTGCCTGTGCTTGCTTGCTCTCTCTCCCTCTCTCTCTGTCAAATAAATAAAATCTTTAATAAAAAAAAATGCAGATGAAATCTTGAGTGAGATACCGTTTTCACCAATGAGACTGGTAAAGAAACCAAAAAGTGACAGAGAGTTTGAGGACACAGTTGGGAAACATTGCTGGTTGAAATAGAAAGTGTTCTGACCTAGCAGTTCCAGTTTGGGGAGTTATTGTAAGGATATGCAGTCAGCCCTCATTATTCACGGTGATTTCTCTGATTAAGTTGCTGTGAACCATGAATTAATGGGTGACTACTAAACCACTGCTCCTGGGGAGAATACAAGGTTTGGTTCCTGCAAGGCTCTCTCGGGTTGACATCTTGATCAACCCATACATAACTTTGTTGTATGTGCATCTCTGCTCGAAGACGTCTTATTTAATGTACAGTGTTGATTCGATAACATTGACCTCATGGTCAACAGTGCTATACCGTGTGCCTGCACGAAGCCCATCTAAGCCGTGTCTTTTCTCCATCACGCACATCACAGCCCTCTTGCACTTGGGTATGCGTTATAGCGCTGTTGACCGTGAAGTCAGTGCAAAGTTTTCAACGTTGTGTGTGTCAGCAAATGACCGTGAAAGCCTTACCAGTACTGATTGGGGGTTACAAATAGATGTTAGCGAGTAGGTGAGTTCACAAATACAGAATCCGTGAATAAAGAGGATCCACCGTACTCACACGGGGACAAGATGACATTCAGAAAGTCACACACTACAGAAAGACAACTAAACCCCCGTGCTCCTCCAGATCCCTTGGGGGGGGTATATTGAATATTTCTTTAAATCTCTCTAGATGGTTCTGAAGCACAGAGGGTTGCAAAAGCACGCACATCATCACATTTTGTGGCTACACAGTATTTCTTTGAAAGGAGGCCCCATACATACACGAGTATGTAACTAATCCATTGTTACTGGAAATACTCAGATTAGTCCCAACCCTTTTATATTACGAACAACGCTGATTTGAACATTTTATTTATAATCTCATTATTTCCTTGGGATAACTCCCAGAAGTAAAAATTCTGGGTAGAGGGGCACCTGGGTGGCTCCGTGGGTTAAAGCCTCTGCCTTTGGCTCAGGTCATGGTCTCAGGGTCCTGGGATGGAGCTCTCTGCTAGCACAGCAGGGAGCCTGCTTCCCTTCCTCTCTCTCTGCCTGCCTCTCTGCCTACTTGTGATCTCTGTCTATCAAATAAATAAATAAAAATTCTTTAAAAATTCTGGGTAGAACACTTTTTTTAGTGTTCAATGCTTATTGACAGTGACCCCCCAGAAAGATTTTGCCAATTTATACTCCCACCAGCAGTTTACTGACTATTATTATTCATTTCTGTCCTGGGCAGTCTTATGGATATATATTTTTTTACCTTGGAGGGTTATTTCCTCTGTCATCACATCCCTGAGCACCAGTGAAAAAGGCCTTTATATTAGAACTTTTCATTTCCAAGTTATGTTGCTTACATTGGTTAACTTGATTCCCCCCCCTTTTTTCTTGGAGAAAGGAAGTCCCCAGGATGCCATTTCCATCCCTGGTTGGAAGCTTCTAGATTCACTGCCTTAGTCCCGAGAGAGCTACTGCAGAAACCACGGCTCTGAAAGGATAATAGGCTCTTTTGCATTCTCTCTCCTTGGGCAGCATCCTAGAAAGACTGCATGTTTTTTTTTAAATGAAGTTTACAGAATGTGTTGTGATCTTGTTGTTTTGCATTCAGATGGGGGAAAGGCCATTTTAAAAAATCACCTCGATCAAAATCCCCAGCTACAGTGGAACACAACAGAGCCCTCTCGAACATGCAAAGATCCTATAGAAGATATCAACTCCCCAGAACAGTAAGTACTTTCTCCTTGAGAATTATCGCAGAAGAGCCTGTTAGTCCCGCACAGCAATTTCAGTCTGCCTGGCGTTTTCATGTGCCTTATTTTATTTAAACTTTATTTAAACTTATTTATTTAAACAGCAAACCCATGACACAGGTCAAATTACAAGCCTCATTTTACAAATGAGAAAACGAATATTCAGAAAGGGGAGGGGACTTTGTCAATACCCACCGAGTTCCGAAGTGCAGGAGATGGGATTTGAACCCAGGTTTGCCCACCGTCAAGCCCGCCGAGACACAGTGCCCTCCTTATATATAAAATTTAACCTTGCTAAGTGCACTCACTGCACAACTATTCACCGACACCTACTGTGTGTCAGACATAGAAGTGAAAAAAACGGACAAAAATCCCTCCGTGCACAGAGCTTATATTCTACCCGGTAGCACAAGAACTTCTGTTAAAAAGCAGCATCTAGTGTATTACATCATAGGTGCTTTGGAGAAAAATAAAGCAGGGGAAGCAGTTAGGGATTGTAACCTTGAATAGAGTGATCAAAGGAGATTCAGTGAGAAAGTGGCATCTAAGCGAAGACCCGGACATCTCTGTTAGCTTTGTTCCCACTGGCAATTTTGAGTTCTTCCTTTGCTCATAGCGGCTTGGAAGCAGAGATTAGAAATGTCGACCCTGGCGCTGCCGACCCTCGGGGCTTAGTCGGTTAAGCATCCGACTCTTGATTTCAGCTCAGGTTGTGATCTTGGGGTCATGAGATCAAGCCCTGCTTTGGGATTCTCTCTCTCCCTCTGTCTCTACCACCCCCTGTCCCCCCACCCCGGCTCACTTTCTCAAATACATACATAAATAAATAAAATCTTAAGAAATAAAGGAAGGAAGAAAGAAATGTCAACACAGAAACTTGCTCCCTGGGAAGTGGCAAGCAGTAGAGACAGCCAAATCACCAACTATAGTGTAATTTGAGGCCATTTGATGTTAGGGCCAATGGCCTTCTCAACCCAGTTAGCTCCAAGGCTTCATTGGCTTACGCTCCAGAATGATCGCTATGGTTCTATGGCAGTCGTCAGCGGTTTACTTATTAGTACCCTCCACGAGAGTGTAAGCACCTTGAGGGTAAGGGAGGCACAGTCCCTCCCGTGTCCGTTGGACTGAATGCAGGCTCCCGCACCGAGTAGGTGTTCTGCAAGTGGCTGTTGAATGAATGGCTGTGTAAACGGGCCCCCAGCAGACAGCAAAGTGCCATGGCTCTGAGAGCCTCAGCCAGATGGCCACCTTGCCCGGGCCCATAGTCCTTCCTGCTCAGAGTTGATTCCCTGGACTCTGCCAGCACCCTCTGGTGTCAGGGGTCGATCACAGCTCAGAGTACACAGACAGGTTCAAGCTGAATTTCGAAAGACCTCCAACACACTAACTTCATGAGCACTTGTGACGTGTCCTTGGTAGAAACTCTCCAGTGCACAGGGCATGGGGGTGCAGGGCACTGTGTCTGTCCCCCTCCATCTCAGGACCCCATCGGTGCCATGAGTACACACCAGGGGCACACCTGTTGAGGTGAGGTGGCCCCCTGTGAGTTGATCTGCCTCCCTCACAGAGCACTGTGATCCCTCACCAAGCTCCTTTCCCAGGAACAGGAGACCCACCTTCCCACTTCTGGCTTCATTTTCGTGTGCAAGTTACATAAACTCTGTACCCTTCCCTAATCGTTATAGTGGAGAATAGCAATAACTTCTTTTACTTACTGGGTTTTTGTGAAGATCTGGGGGTGGGGAGAGGTCCCCACCTGAGTGGTCAGACACTGAGGACACAGGGAGGCCTTAAGGATACCAAGAATGCAGCTTCCCAGGTACGAGAGAGTTCCACACAAGATGCACCTGGGAAGAGCCCAGACCTCCCACTCTCTCTCGCTCTTTCTCTCTCTCTCTCTATCTCACATGCACACGCGCACACACACACACACACACACACACGCTGCCATGAGTCACACACCACCCCTGCCTCTGCCCCGCCTTGGGGCTTTTCTGGCCGTGATTCTGGGAATTTACCCAGAACTCTGGGAGCTCAGAGAAGGAAGGAGCCCACTCTCTGAGGAGTTTGAAGTGGATAGTGAAGGGGAAAGAGTTCATCAGATCAGGAGGTAGAGAGAGTATTCTGGGCTGGGGGAAAAGTGTGTGCAAAGGCAAGCAAGAGTGGCCTTTAGCAGTGTTTTAGGGGAAACTAGCCGTCCAAGTGTAGGGTTTGGGTGGTGAGTGGGTAGAAGTTTCACCTGGAGAATTAGAAAAAAGATCTTAGGCAGCCTCAAATAAAATACTGCCCCAGAGGTGGAAAGATGACATTAGTCACCAAAGAAGCTAAAAGACCAGGAAGGAACCTATTGAAGTCAGCCAAGCAAGAAGGGCGGAGGTCCTGGGCAAGGCAGGGGCAGAGGAACCACTGAGGCGGCCGGAGCAGCAAGAAGCCCCACAGTCTATTTGGAGGCTCGCAAGAGTAGAGTGAGAACGGTCTGGCAGCAAAGCCCCAAGAGAT
The DNA here is from genome assembly GCA_003697995.1 of Taxidea taxus jeffersonii. NCBI lineage: Eukaryota > Metazoa > Chordata > Mammalia > Carnivora > Mustelidae > Taxidea > Taxidea taxus. The sequence goes on from ML105808.1 coordinate 106,079, forward strand.
AAGCAAAACCCATTCTTAGGAATCGCCGCATGCTCAAGAAGACTGCGTCCCCCTTGCTGAGTCCATCTCCCTGGTTCCTCCCAGGGCAGTCATTGGCAGGTATAGGCCTGCATTAAATACCTGCTAGATGGGTGAATGATGATGGGATGGACAGATCTTGGATTCGGAATAACTAGTCTCCCACCATCAGCTTCTTAGCCAGAGACAGTCCAAGGAATATTCTGGTGAGCGGCCAGATAGCCTTCACTAAAACTCCTCTCTCCCTCTCCCCTCTCCCGTCCTCCCTCCCTCTCTCGATCTTTTTCTCTCTCTCTCTCCCCCCCCCCCCCCCCGCCACAGCATCCAGCGCCGGCTGTCCCTCCAGCTCCCCATTCTCCACCACGCCTACCTCCCATCCATCGGAGGCGTGGACGCCAGCTGTGTGAGCCCCTGCGTCAGCCCCACCGCCAGCCCCCGCCACAGACACGTGCCACCCTCCTTCCGAGTCATGGTCTCTGGCCTGTAAGGGTGGGAGGCCTGGGGCCGGGGCCTCCCCCATGACAGAACCACACGAAGCAGAGGCTACGGGAACACTGTCAGCTCTGGCTGCGGAGCCGCTGGGCGCCACGGCTGGCCTTGTGGGACTGCTCGATGGCACTCAAGTGGACAGGATGGGGGCACTTGGCACCTGACCTCGCGCCTTATTTGTGAAGTTTTTATTCTTTCACAAAGAAGAGGAACGGAAATGACTTCTTCCTTAATGTCTGCAAAGAAGGAGGAACTGGGATATTTTGAACCTTTGCAAAAAAAAAAAAAAAAAAAAAATCCTAGACAAGGAGCGAATCACTAGAACTCCAGCTAGAAGTCACCGAGTGTCCCTGAGCAGCCTTGAGAAGAGGCGAGGGGCTTCTGGAGAAACCAACTCTGCCTCTGCACACACATCCCTGGCTGTGGCCCCCCCAGGCCAGCCTTTCTCCCCTCTGGGGTAGGAGGCGGGCAGGGCAGCCCGGCCCCCAGCCGCCAGGGCAGCCAACCCCAGCCTTCCTGGAACAGGGAGTCTGCCGGGCAGCCAGGCGGCCCGAGGGCTGGGGTACAGGAGCAGGCTGACTCACATGCCTCCCGGTGGGACCTTACTCTCTAATAAATGCCACACATTAACACAATAACACCCATTCCAGGACCGTGGGGATTTAGGGCACGTCACTGCAGACCTGCTCTGCAGCCTTCACCGACAGTCGGTCACGCACCCACCACGTTGGCCATGTCCTTGTGTTTGTATCAGGTGTTCCAGTAATCAGGGGGACCACCCGAGCTAATCATGGAATGTCTGTTTCCAGCAAACACGCTAAAGAAAGACTGTGCACTTTAACCTCTCATCAGGGCCCAAGGGCTGGCTGGGGTTGGTTTTTTTCCACTGACTTTGTTTCTGACCAAAGTGAATCGGGCATTCTGCCAGAAGACATCCCTGTAGTCGTAGGGAGAGAGTTGCTAGCCGAGGGCTCTCCTTGGCTTCCCGAAGGTGGCCTTCCATCCAGACAAGCCAGGGAGCTCGCCCTCGGGGGTCACAGACGTGACCAGTCAACACACTGGTTCTCATTCATAAAATCACTCTTCCCTTTCAACCGAACAGAGAGCACTGGTCTGGGAGTCAGACGGACCTGGGCTCAAGTCCTCACTCCATGGCTGACTCCCTTCTTGACCTTGGTAAAGTCCCTACTGTCTCTCTGAGCCTCCGTTTCTCCTCCCCAACAAATTGGGGTTGAGATAACCCCCGTCCTGCCTACCTCACAGGGTCTCTCTGAGGATCAAAACTTGATCTTGTCTAGAAAAGCTTCGTACCAAACAGTGAAGCAGCCGTGACCCGTGAGGAATCAGGATGACCATGACCTTCGGCCCTCACGACCGAATTTGGCCCAAAGAAGCTCCCAGCACAGCCCTCTACCAGGATAACCTGGCGGAGAGAGGCTCCCGACGACTTTTGGGACATTCCTAGACAGGTTCATTCTTTGCTAAAGAAAGGCCTGAAGGACAGCGTCCAGGACGTCTGCACAACCAAGCGGTCGCTCACTCCCTAAAGAAACCTAATGGCAGCTTCAACAGGCAGGCAATAATCTCTTCCCAGACCACTGAAGTCAGGAATATACTGCTGTCACCACCAGACTTTGACAAAAGGGCCCACAGGAATCTTATCATCGCCAACGTTTCAAAAACACCAGACTTCACGTAGCATAGATTTCCCCTCCCCTCCCCCCCCCCACAAAGAGAGGTTATGGAGGTACTATAGCTTTTAGGGGGAAAAAAAATGTCAACACATCACAGGTCAAATTGAAGTCATCGTCTGTTTTAGGCACTACAAATCGGTGTTGTCACTCACTGTGTATTACCAGTATTGACTTGCTTTCTTGATTTCACCAAAACCAGATTTAATTTAAAGGACCACATTAATTTTTCCAAGGGAAGGAGACAATTCATTGTACATAATGTATACACACACACACACACAAATATACCTGTAGAAATATTATTCCAGCATAGCAGGAAACAAAAAGAAACAAAAAGTATTGGACAGTCGGAGGTGAGTGTGTGCGTCCGTAACCCGTTGTGACCCCTGACCGTGCACAGTCCTCTAGGTTCACCCACGAAGTACATTTTCTGTATTAATGATACTGTAGGTTCACCCATTTTTTTTAAATTTCCCTGCAAATAACAAGACCCACAGAAGTGACTCTAGCTATCTAACGGTTCTGTTCTTTTATATGCAGCAAACACACCGTACATTTCCGAAGAGGCTTCAGCCTGAAGGCATTTTCCAGTGACGTTAGTGCACAAATGCTTTAAATTAGACTGGGACTGCCAGAATCAAATGTAAATGAGGAATTTCTCGTACCCCTATTGCATGGTATCAATTTTTAATAAATTGTTGCAAATTTGTTTTTATGAATAAAAGGAAAAAAACCTGTCCTCTTTAATGCCTACTCGTCCCAAAATGCAGGTCTGAGCAGGTCCTATTCCTCTGCTTAGAAAATCGGGGGACAGTTCTGGGGGTGCCTCCTCAGCGTCCTCCCTCCCTTTGGTGGACAGTAACAAAGCAGCCCTGTCACCGTGTCAGCTGGGGTGACCTGAGCCAGGCCAATATGGCCCTTCCCAGGATTCCTCCTTGCAAGGAAATTTAGTCAGCCATGAAAGAGAAAAAGGAAGCTGATATGGAGAGAAATAGAATCAAGAGATGGGTCCTGATGGTGTCTGAATCCTATTCCTGAAGGGTCCTTCCCCTGCTGCAAAGGGTTCTCAATTCTCCAAATAAATCACCCTTTTTGCCTAGTTAAGTTCAAGTCCAGTTCCCATCTGTTGCAAACAAGAAGTCCCTAACTAAGCCATACTGGGCCCTCAGCCTGCAATCCACTCCAATCGTGCCATCCTTCAAAGTCCCATCCAAAACACCCTCCTAGATCCCTCCCCATGAAATTCTCTCTGCTTACTTTCTGTACTCAGGATGCTGTCTCCCTCTCACGGCCCTGGATACATGCTCACGCTGGCCCCATCTCCCCTCCCCAGACCAGGAGCTCCCTGAGGATGGGAGTCCTATCTGCCTCATCCATGTCCCACCAGTAGCAGGCCCTCCAAGTGGCTCAAAACAGTCTTCCATGAGACTTTCGCAGAATTGACCATTTTGGCTGGGGCATGTCTGTGTTGGTGGCTGGGTCTGAAAGCTAGAGCCAAGGCAAGGTGGCCAAAGCAGGCTGGAGAAGCCCAAGGCCATCTGACAGCATGCAGGTCCCAGAAGAGGGGGGACTGGACCCACAGACTTCACTGGAAGGCTGGTCCCATATAGGAGCATTCTAGTGCCGGATCCTCAATGATAAGCCTGCCAAGGATCAGACCTCTTGAATCCTGGCCGGGAGAGAACTCTGCTCCATGACATCTAGGTTATCTAAGTACCAGGCAGCATTTCATCCCACAGAGCCATAAACCTCAAAGATCCTGAATGCAAAAGTAGAAATCTCAGAAGGCAATACCGGTAACGCCATGGTCACCTGATCTCAAAATCAAGTGCATACTCAGAGCTCTGGAGGCCGGTGAGACTGGAGGGGCTCCTGGCCTGAAGGCTCCAGTGGGGGTGAAGAGCTATTGGCTTGGCACTCTTTGCCCCTGATATCTTGGCTGCTATCTCGATTCTGGTTTCTCCCATCTGTAACGAGAGATCCAGCACTCGTGGTGAGTTCGGGCTCCGTGTCAAAAGGAAATACCTTTGATTTCCCTCTGTCTGAATTCCAATGCAAAAACCCCAGAGCAGTGTTTCTAAAACTGAAAACCGTGGGGACCCCTTTTAAGACACAGTGTCGACTTGCATTGTTCTTATAAAGTTACCTAAATTTATTCAAATTAAATATAAGCTCATGCTTACATCTTTCATATAAAAGCAAAACAAATTTATAAATTCAATGCAAATTAATAAAATGACAAAACCAATAAAAATCATATTAGCAACATGGATTTAATGGGATAGACGAGGTTTTGCAGAAAAATAAATTGTGGCTCACAGCAGGAGCACAGTGCCAACCGCTCCCAGGCACGCTCCTTTGAGCACAGCCTGCCCGGTGCGATGACTCAATTATCACACTGCTTTTCTTTATTTAAACCACTGTGAAAACTTCATTTATCCAGCGCTCCGTGGTATCATTTGGCCTTCACTTGGCTCTCATACATCACTTCTCCGTTAAACCCACCTTTGTGTTTTTCTCATGAACCATTGACAATGATGGGGCCCCCCAGGTAACACCCACAGATCAAATGGTGATTGAGGGCTAATGTTCACTGAGCACTAGGCAAAGTGCTTTGCGGGCATAATCTCATTTAGATCTGCAGGGACCCCAGAGTTGGAACGATGATTGCTGTCCTTTTGCAGCTAAAGGCACTCAGCCACAGAGGCCGAGTTCTGCTCTGAGTCATGCAGCTGAGATACAGGGAGGGAATTTGAACAGGGACAACGCCAGAACACGCCTTCTTCACCACTTCCTTAAACTACTTCATCAGAAGTAACTGGATTCCAACAAACCGGAATACGCCTATTTAATTTGTTTTAGATTATCTTGAAATACAAGTACAGCCTTTTAAAATTTTACAGATTTGCACACCTCTAAGATTCATCCATGGCCTCGTCTGAGGCTCTAAACCCCAGTCTGAGCGCCTCTGGTCTGGTTAGAGTGAGCTTGGGATCCCTCCCTGTACTGAAAGGTAGTCGAGCCAACAACATGGGAGAAGCTACAGCAGAAACAGAAATCTGCCCAGGTTGCCCATTGCCCAGATCCCTGCACCCCCCATCCCTGACCGCTGAATCAGGAGCACCCAGGCCTCCAAGATCTAGTAAGACTCTGCCAGCCCAGGGCAGAGGAGGCAAGGGAAGAATCTCAGCCTTCTGGGGAGAAATGCCCGCCTTGGATACGATATTCACTGCTTAAAAATGATCAGGCTAGGGACGCCTGGGTGGCTCAGTGGGTTAAGCCTCTGCCTTCAGCTCAGGTCATGATCTCAGGATCCTGGGATCAAGCCCCGCATCCGGCTCTCTCCTCAGCAGGGAGCCTGCTTCCTCCCCTCTCTCTGCCTGCCACTCTGCCTGCCTGTGATCTCTCTCTCTCTCTCTCTCTGTGTCAAATAAATAAATAAAATCTTTTTAAAAAAATGATCAGGCTGGTAAAAAATGGAAAATAACCAAATGCTATCAACAGAACAGAAAAAAAAAGTAATATATATATGCACAGAGTGGGATATCATATAGCAGTGAGAATGCGAAAAAATTACAACTACATGTGATAATATTAATGGATCTAAAAAAAAACATGCAGACTGAAAGAAGCCAGACATAAAGAGGATATACTGTACTGTAAGATTGCAGTAGCATCCAGTTCAAAAACAAGCCAAACTAATCTGTTAGACATCAGAATAGTGGTTATCCCTGGTGGTGAAAGTTACAAGGGGTCTGAATTTCTTTCCCTGCCATCATATCTCCAGTTCTGTCATGCGGTTTCTAAGGGGCCATTCTGGAGGAGGCAGAACTGGACAGGGACAAGCCTAGAAATCATGTCATGGGGACACAGTTAAAGGAAGATTTGGGGGCAGTGGGAAAGCCTGGCGTGACAACTATTACCTTCTGTGGGAAGCCGTCACATATAAGCGGCTGTCTTACTCCTCGTTGCTCCAAAGTGACAAAGGAGGACAGACTTCAGTAAATTCCAGGGAGACAGTTTTGGCTCCAAAAATCTAATAGTTTGCATAATGGAAGAGAGGAGCCACCCCATCTCTAGAAGGGTTCAAATGGGGAGGCTGGAGAGAGAATTCCTCCACTGAGTGAGAGGCTGGAATGGCTAAGCCCAAAGACCTATATTTCAGTGGTTGCAGTCTGGCAACGTGCATGTCATATGGGGGAATCAGATATGTTCACTTTGGTTATAAAGTGGTTTTTATCATCATTATTATGTACATAAAATCTGCATTTCTAGTTTCTTTTGAAAAGTACAATTGAGCTGATTAGAGGTACTTCTTTATATAGGTCATATGTTCCTTAGTTCCCTATAGCCACACCGCGCCCTATCATTACCCAACATCAAGGGCCAAGTGTCAACTGATATTTATCATTCTGCTTGCTCTGGGGTTTTTCTTTTTTCCTTATACCCAGCCCACTTCACTCCTCTATATCATTACCTGTCTTCTCTCTATAGGCATTTGAGTAGATAACTTTTGCTATATCCTATGGCTGTCAACCTTCATTTGAAACAATGGCACAAAGCTATGTTCATCTCAATTCTCCCTCTCTCCGCATGCTCCTTGAAGATTTGCGGTGCATGTGAACAGCACCCAAAGACCATCTTCACCCTGCCCTGGAGCTAGTAGGCTCCCAATAACCCACTGGAAAGAAGAAAGGCAACCCCTGGGATATGCTTCAGCTGGTGGGTCATGGAGCCATACCACCTCTCCAGGACTAAGGTCATTTTCCATCGTTAAAGGGACACTATTCGTCATTGAAGGGACATTGCTATCTAGTCAGCTCCTGTTTGAGAGACTCAGGGCCCCCTGTTAGTTAATGAAAACAACAAGAAATAGAAGAACCTTTTTGTCTGTGAGCCTGAAATAAAAGTAAGAGAGTTTGGCCATGACCAGGATCAAATTGTCTGTTGGGAGGTCCCTGCTAGCTCAAAGGACCTATGATTCGTAGAATTCCTTCTGATGTGAGTAGCTCTCACTTCTTAAATGCTTCCTACAGCCAGATACTGTGTAAGCACTTTGCGTGGTATATCTCACATAATTGTGTAATAACACTACAGGAGAGGTATTACGATTATCCTTTGTTATATAGATGACAAAACTCAGGCACAGAGAGGTTAAGTAACTGGTCTGAGGTCACACATCTAGTGATGATGGAGCCAGAATTCAAATTCAGACCTCCTAACTCCAGGTACCACCAGGATTTGATACTTAATGTCCCAGTGGGATTTCCTCTGCCCACCCATTAAATGACGTTGCTACCCTTCTTATCAAGCATACCAAGAACATAAAACACAGACCTCTAGTTTTCTTTCCCTCTGGTTTACAAATTTGTGAAAACTAAACTAAAAATATTCCCTTATGTTATTTGATTCTTTAACTATAAAATAAATTAAAAAGCAAATTTCCCTAGGACAAAAGTTTCTCTGGCAGAATTTGATTCACATTCAAATTCAAGGAATTTGAGATGGAATATAAAAGAGAAGAGCTTTCAGCGTCTGCAGTGTCCAGTCATTCCTTCAAGATTCTTTTTTTTTTAAAGAATTTATTTATTTGAGAGAGAGTGCGTGTGCACAAGCATGGGGGGCAGAGGGAGAGGGAGAAACAAACTCCCTGCTGAGGAGGGAGCCCTCAAAGCTCCTTGTGGAGCTCATACTCAAGACCTCAAGATCATGACCTGAGCCGAAGGCAGATGCCCAACTGACCAAACCTCCCAGGTGTCCCCCATTCCTTCAAGATTTTATAGCTAAATGTTGTCAAACACATGCTGGACGTGTGGAGCCAAATCTCCGTTATGTTCAGGCGTGCGGACTTCGACTGACAGGGTGAACACTCATTACAGTGATCCTGCCAGGTAAGTGGGGGGCCCATTTTGACCTCTGAGATTATGTTATATGATGAGGTATGCATGCAAAACTAAACATTGTTTCTCTAACTCAATATTTTACAGGAAAACTGCCTGAGAATATGATCTGCAAATGACTTATGGGCTCAAATGAAACTAATTCCATTAAAAACCGATGTATCTGAAAATCATATGTGCCAAATAAACATGAATTCTTTGGGCTTATCAGTTGAAAATTATACTACCCCAAAATAGGCCTATTAGAAAGGATATGATAATGTTTTGCTGACCAGAAAGCCTAAAATTAAGAAAATATATATTTCAGTAAGACTGTACTCCTACCTTAATAAGAGAACTGAATTATCTTGTAGTAAGAGGAGGAAAAAATTTGACAAGGAAGACAACTTCAGTAACTGGAAGCTTAATGTTCATTAGTGCATGTAATAAACCCTTATATTGAACACAAATACATGATTTTGTTGATAGAAAACCTATTTCTCTTGCCTTCACTAAATAAATGGGTTGAAGGGATATGTAAAATACATTGACTTTATGGATGTCAGATTTTTGGAGTGCCTGGAAGGCTTAGTTGGGTGAGCAGCTAACTCTTGGTTTCGGCTCCGGTTGTGATTTTGGGTCCTGGGATCGAGCCCTGGGTCAGGCTCCATGCTCAGTTTGGGGAGTCTGTTTAGGGTTTCTCTCTCCCTCTCCCCTTCCCCCTGCTTGTTCTCTTTCTCTCTCTCGCTCTCTCTAAAATACATAAATAAATCTTTTTTTAAAAGGATCTCGGGGGACGCCTGGGTGGCTCAGTTGGTTAAGCAGCTGCCTTCAGCTCAGGTCATGATCCCAGCGTCCTGAGATCGAGTCCCATATCAGGCTCCTTGCTCAGCAGGGAGCCTGCTTCTCCCTCTGCCTCTGCCTGCCTCTCTGTCTGCCTGTGCTCGCTCCTGCGCTCTCTATCTGACAAATAAATAAATAAAATCTTTAAAAAAAAAAAAAAAAAGGATCTCGGGACGCCTGGGTGGCTCAGTTGGTTAAGCAGCTGCCTTCAGCTCAGGTCATGATCCCAGCATCCTGGGATCGAGTCCCACATAGGGTTCCTTGCTCGGCAGGGAGCCTGCTTCTCCCTCTGCCTCTGCCTGCCACTCTGTCTGCCTGTGCTTGTTCACGCGCGCTCTCGCTCTCTCTCTCTGATAAATAAGTAAATAAATAAAAAATAAATAAAAGGAACTCAAATTATTAACCTGCCTCTATGGGATATGTTGTAGGGGAAAGGAACATTGCTTGGTTCCTCTTTTAAGCCCTTGGACAAAACTGGGAACACCCAATATACCCAGGGACAGTACAGCACAAATGCCACAAGGCGTCGCATTCCGACAACGCCTTGCCCTGCAGTTAACCATATTCTCTGGAGAAGAAAGGGAGGAGAGGAGAGGGATGTTAACTGTATTTTGATGAAATAACCAGGAGTGTATTTATTAGAATACACAGCAATTAATGTATCCAAATCAAAGGAAGTTTCCCTATACTGAAAACTTCAGTCTTTTTTTTTTCCTTTTTATTTTCTTTTCCTCTGGAGCAAAACTGAGCCTTGGTATTACTATAGATTAGGAATACGGACGTGGAAATTTTCCATTATTACCTCTTGGTCTTCACAAACATTCAGTGGGATTATCCTGGAGGTGGACTATGATACCTGTATTACAGATGAAGAAACCAAAGACCAGAAAAGTTAGAATTGGCCAATGAAAATTCCAGTGGCCAGGATTCCTGACACCTGCCCAACTGGGAGCCCTATGCCCTGCCCCTCCCCCACATCCCTCAGGGTAAAGGAGCTTGGGAGCAGGGCGTGGCTATTTTGCTTTTTTGGAAATGAGTGTAAATATGTTAGACAAAAGTGTCTGATATGAATTTGTACTTGTTTATGTTTATAAAAGAAGGCTTCAGGGGCGCCTGGGTGGCTCAGTGGGTTAAGCCTCTGCCTTCGGCTCTCAGGGTCCTGGGATTGAGCCCCGCATTGGGCTCCCTGCTCAGCAGGGAGCCTGCTTCCCCTCTATCTCTGCCTGCTGCTCTGCCTACTTGTGACCTCTCTCTCTGTGTCAAATAAATAAATAAAATCTTAAAAAAAAAAAAAAAAGAAGGCTTCAGAGTTCATGGGTGCCCTAAGCCACTTTGGGCTGTGTCTAGGTTGGGTTTCCAAGGGAGCTCATTTTGTTGTTAGGGGTGTGTGTGTGTTCGTTAGGGTTGCCAAGCAAAGTACAGATTGGGTGGTTTAAACACAAGAAATTTACTTTCTCACAATTCTGGAGGCTAGAAGTCCAAGATCAAGGAGTCCACAGGGCTGATCTCAGCTGAGGCCTGTCTCCTTTGTTTGTAGACAGCTGGCTGTCTTCTCCCTGGGTCTTCACAGGGTCTTTCCCATCTGTGCCTGTGTCCTAACCTCTTCTTATAAGGACATAGTCCAATTGGAACCTCATTTTACCTTAATTACCTCTTTAAGGGCCCCATCTTCAACAATAGTCTCATTCTGAGGTACGGTGGGAGGGAACGGTGAGGGCTTCCACATAGGAATTTAGAGGAGACAATTCAATCTGTAACAGGGTGGAAAAGTTGGGAAACCTGTGCTAGCCTTTCCAACTCTTCACCACGACCATGACAGCGTTCTAGTCTGGGTCCTTAACTACAACTTCCAAGAGTTGGATGTTATGGATTTCTTGTTCCAAGAAAGCTCCTTAACTTAATCTGCTTTTTATATGTGACTCTGATTGTTTCCTATAGGAGTAGAGCTTGGAGAAAAGGCTTATGATCTCCGTTCTTATATTTTTTTTCTTTAATGCCCTCCAATAATAAGTGTAGTCACCGTCTGTCACCGTACAAAGTTATCACAACACTATTGACGATATTCCCCTTGCTGGACTTCTCAGCCTTGTGACTTCTTTATTTTACACCCAGAATTCTGTACCCAGAATTTTACACCCAGAATCCCCATTCTTGAAGCAAGGAATTATATTCAACTTTGGAGTAACTTAAAAACAGGAACAGATCAGTACTTACGAGTGCATTTTTCTAAGGATTTAAGTTCTATTTTTTTTTAAGATTTTATTTATTTATTTGTCAGAGAGAGTGAGCACAGGCAGACAGAGTGGCAGGCAGAGGCAGAGGGAGAAGCAGGCTCCCTGCTGAGCAAGGATCCGGATGCGGGACTCGATCCAGGACGCTGGGATCATGACCTGAGCCAGAGGCAGCTGCTTAACCAACTGAGCCACCCAGGCGTCCCTTAAATTCTATTTTTTAAACTTGGAAAATATAGAAAAGCAATAAGAAGAAAATGAAAAGTATTTTTCACCCCCTAGAGAAAATGCTACTGACATTATGCATCATCTTTCCAATCTTTGAAACATATACAAAATACATGTATAAATATATATTTAAATTGTGTGTGTCTGTGCATATGTATATATATACATTTCTTAACCAAAAAGTAACTCTTGTGAATATAGTTTTGTGACCTGCTTTGTTAACCTAATATTTTCCATAACATTCCATATCCTCCTACAAAAAGTACTTAATAGTTACCCAATGAGCTTCAGATTTTTGGACATTTATATTTCTTCCAGTTTTTTGAAGGAGTAAGTACTACTGTGGTGAACATATTTGTAAGCATCTGTGATTTTTTTTCTTATGACAGTTTCTTACAAATGGAACTCCTAAAACACAGGACATGCAACACCCAGGACTTTTTACCTCAGTTGCCAAGTTATCATCTGGGTTCCTTGGCCCAATTTCCACAACTCTCCTCCAGCCCCTCCTCTAGCAGACTGACCTGGCTGTCGCTCCCATTCCAGGGACAAAGAATACAGCTCCCGCCACCAAAAAAAAAAAAAAAACATATATATATATATATATATATATATATATATATATATGACCAATATTATAGGTCAAAATTACTGAAGTGTGTGAAAGATTTTGCCCTTTACACATTTAGTCTTTTGTGAATGGATTTTTGATTTCTTCATTATTTTCTTTTTTTTTTTTAAGATTTTATTTATTTATTTGACAAAGATCACAAGCAGGCAGAGAGGCAGGCAGAGAGAGAGAGGAAGGGAAGCAGGCTCCCTGCCGAGCAGAGAGCCCGATGCGAGGCTCCATCCCAGGACCCTGGGATCATGACCCGAGCCAAAAGCAGCGGCTTTAACCCACTGAACCACCCAGGCACCCCTGATTTCTTCATTATTTTCATTGCTTCTTTGGCTTACTGACTTGTGTGTGCTGCTTATAAATATTAATTCAGTATCATGTGTTATAAATGTGTTTCAAACAATTTTCTCCTTTTGTACTTGTCTTTTTAGGCAGTTCCTGATATTTTCTGGTACACACATTTGGAATTTTTCTAAGGTCAGTTTAGCACTCTTTCGCTTTCTGTGTGCTGTTTTGTTTTGTTTTTAGGATTTTATTTATTTATTTGTCAGAGAGAGTGCGCACACACAAGCAAGGGGAGTGGCAAGCACAGGGAGAAGCAGGCTCCTCACTGCAAAAGCAGCCCTCCAGGACCCTGGCATCATGACGTGAGCCAAAGGCAGACACTTAACCCACTGAGCCACCCAGCCATCCCTGTGTGCTGTTTTTTTGATATTGTGCTCATAAAGGCCTTCCTTCCCTCTATCCAAGATTATATAAATATTTGCCTTTATTTTCTGTATTTTACAGTTTCACTTAAATTTTTTATTGTGGTAAAATATATGTAACAAAATTTACCATTTTAACCATTTTTAAGTGGAAAGTTGGGGCCATCAAGCACATAGTATTCTATAATCATCACCACTATACATTTCTAGAAGTTTTTCATCATCTCAGAGACTCTGTACGCATTAAAAAGTAATTCTTCATTTCTCCCTCCCAACCTCTAGTAATTTCTATCACACTTCCTCAGAGGGATTTGCCTATTTTAGGTAACTTATATAAGGGGAATTATACAATATTTGTCCTTTGGGGTTTTGTTTATTTCACTTAGCAGAATATTTTCAAGGTTCATCCATATTATAGTATATATCAGAATTTTATTCCTATTTCAGGCTGAATAACATCCCATTTGAATGTACATTATGGTTTCATTTTTATGCATAATTTTCTAATCTACATAAACACTATTTTGATATACAGTATTAGGTGAATATCTAAACTAACTTCTTAAATAGCTCATCATGTCCCCCACTGATTTGAAATTCTAGCTTCATCTTATATTCCAATACCATGTGTTCTCAGTAGGGACAGCATCACCTGCAGGGGGTTGAAAATTGGTTCCTGGGGTACAAAAGAAAATCTTATTCTTTTTATGTATAATGCACAGACAAACATGAAGTACATAAAGAGATACATATTATATCTGTGGTGTTAAAATTTTATGGGAGGTGGTGAATAGGGGAAAAGTCTGAAAAGGCTCCTTTAGGGAGCCTTTAGGGTTCCTGCTCTGTACTATATTCCTGTACTATATTCCTACACTTATTTGTATGTTTTTCTGAACTTACTTTGCTCCGTTGATATGTCTGTCCCTGTACTAGAAACACTAAATTCTTTTGTTCTTATCATTCTGTTCATTTCCTTCCTAGAAAGTATGAGAATCTGAGGTCACCATGATCATATACTTGTTTACCTATCAATGGCCTCTCTCCTTGGACTAGAATGACAGCTCAGTGGGGTCTGGGACTTGTCTTGTTCATCACTATAGCCCTGTATTTTAAATAATGCCTGGGAGAAGGTGTCCACAAAATACTTTCTGGTTGAATTAATAAATTTGAATATCTAGTAGGTCAAATCCTTTCAAGTCCTTTTTTTTCTTTAAAATTTTGGCCACTTTCAGGGTGGCTGAATGGGTTAAATAGGTGGCTCAGTGGGTTAAAGCTTCTGCCTTCTACTCAGGTCATGATCTCAGGGTCCTGGGATCGAGCCCCAAATTGGGCTGTCTGCTCAGCAGGGAGCCTACTTCCCCCTCTCTCTCTGCCTGCCTCTCTGCCTACTTGTGATCTCTCTCTCTGTGTCAAAAAAAAAAAAAAAGTGGTTTTTTTTTTTTGGCCACTCTCACCTGCTCATTCTTGGAAATGAACTTTAGAATCATTCTAATAGACTGTAAAAAATCCTATCAGCTACCCCACCCCTACACCCGCCAGAAGGTGGAACATCTTGTGGTGGGGACTCAGTGACTCTATTCCAAAGAACAGAGTGTTGAAAGGGAAAAATGGTGACTTTATAGATAAGAAATCTGGCAGAAACCATCTTAACTAAGTGATGGAGTTTACCAGCACCATGTGGATATCACACAGCTGAATATTATGTGATGAGAGGGGCACTTCCCTTCTGTGGTAGTCTTCCCCAAAACCCATCACCCCAGTCTAATCATGAGAGAACACCAGACAAACCCAAATTCACAGTATCCTACAAAATAGCTGACCAATACCCTTCAAAAAATGTCAGGGTCAAAAAAAAAAAAGTAAAAGCTGAAGTATGGCATAGTTCAGAAGAGACTAAGGGAAAGTGATACGCAAATGTGGAATCCTGGATTAGATCCTGTAATATTAGTGGGAAAACTATTGAGTTTTTCAGATTAAGTTGTATATTTGAAATTATCATGTTCTTTCAAATATCGATCAATTGTTTAGCTAGAAAATCTAGAACAAGATGTGCTATTTGTTTTATTAAGAAACTGAAACACTGTGTACCAACTATATATACATAATAATAGACATTTTTAAACCTTAGAAATAGATGAATTTGATCACACACCTTTTTAGAAAATATTTTTTTAATTTTGTTGAAGATTTTTATAGAAAATACCTTTTTGATCAAATATATTTTTATAAAATATTAAAATGCTTGCTTTTGCACTACAGTTGTGATTTTTTTTCTAGTTATTAAAATATCCCTGCATCTCTAAAGCAGCTCCTTCTAGATGTATCGTATAATTCTTCGTAAAACACTAGAACTGGTTTGCAAATATTTAAGATTTTAGCATCATCATTTAGCAGCAGCGGGGCCTGGGCGGCTCGCGGAGGGAGGCTAGTAGGAGCTGGCACAGATGCACGAGAGTCCGCAGCGGTCAGCAAAGGGTCACCGGGGTGCTCAACTCTCCGGATGGAAGCCTGCGGGAAGGGGCCCGGAACCCCGGGCGCCCGTAGATGCGCCGGAAGTGGCGTCATCGAGCCGGCGTCCCTCGCAGCCAATGGCCAGGGAATGCGCCGTCCGGTGGTAAGCTTCCCTGCACCTGGGGGTGAAGGCAGACGGCCCCTAAGGCGCAAGAAGGACCACCCTTCTACGTTATTACGCAAGCTACCGAGGCAGCTTAGTCAGAGACAGGTGTCTCTTTTCGCTTCTCTGCCGCCAGTTAACCTAGCTCAGTGACACCACACCTTCAACTGAGGGCCCCCTCAAGCGCCGCAGCAGCCCTCACTAAAAGACTTAGCTGACGGGCCTGCAGTAAAAGCCGGAAGCAGGCGGGATGGGCGGTGCTGGCAGAGGGCGTGCCGAAGGCGTGGCCTGACTGCCGTGAGGTCGGACGGGGCGTGGCCAGCCGCCCCACCTGGGCTTTCAGTCAAAGGCGCGGTGAACTGCAGCCGTCAGCTTTCTAGCTATCTCCTGGGGGCGGGTCACTACTGGCCCCGGCCCCGCCCAGATTTCTCCTTCTTGGGAAGCACCCCCAGAGTCTCCGAGATTTGGCCAGAGTTGGCTGCCGGCCTCCAGTCAGTCTGGCGGTCTCTAGTGGCGATGGAGGGCGCCCAGGAGAATCCCGCAGAGTCTAGCTCCTCCGTCCCCAGGTCCGAAGAGCCTGCCGGTTCCGCCAAGGGCCCCGAGGTGCTGCCTCGGGAGGAGTCGGAAGGCTGCGCCCGTCCCTTGGACGCGGCCCCCAAGAAACTCTGTGGCTATCTAAGTAAATTTGGCGGCAAAGGGCCCATCCGGGGCTGGAAATCCCGCTGGTTCTTCTACGACGAGAAGAAATGTCACCTGTATTATTCGCGGACCGCGCAGGATGCCAATCCTTTGGACAGCATCGACCTCTCCAGTGCGGTCTTTGACTGCAAGGCGGACGCCGAGGAGGGGACTTTTGAAATCAAGACTCCTAACCGGGTTATTACTCTGAAGGTAAATGGGGCAGTGTTTTCCGTTTTCAGCCAGGGTGAGTTCCCAGGGCACGCGTGAGCACGTGTGCGTGGTCACAGTAAATTCACTGGAACAAGGATCACCCCTTGTGATCCTTGTTCTCCCCTAGTGAACCCTGGGTGGCCAGGGATTAATGCATTCCAAAACGCAGTCACACCCATTTCCTCACTGGGTTCCGGCCTGCAACAAAGGCAGGATGATGTACCCATACTAGAATCAAGAAACTGAGTCTTGGAGAGATGAAATGACCAGCCAGAGGTCATGCATCTCAAGAGTGGTGTAGCCCACATTTGGAATCCCTGAGTCTTTCCTCCCAGTACAGTATCAAAACTTCTACTTTTTGGTCACCTTTAACAATGCAATTACTTTAACTTTCTTACTTGGGGCTGAAATATAGCCAAGATACAAGCTGTGCAATCCTCTCATGGCCCGGATTCTGAATCACTTTTCTTGTTATTTTGGCCAAAGGGACTGAATGCTTAGCAAACTTTGGCAGAATTGGGAGATAAAATACTTAGGTTTCTCAGATCAGCCTGGAGTGTTCATAGAGGCATGTCTTAACGTGTTTCACCGTCAGTAGGTTTTGTTTTATTATAACCTTTAACTGGGAAAGCCTGAAACAATGGGAGAGCCATGTGCTTTGAAAAAAGACAGGCTTGGATTCAAATTCTTCATGAGCTGCTTACTAGCTGTGTCACCCTGGGCAAACTACTTAACCTCTCAAAATCTAGGTAGTTTGTGAGATTTAAAACAAGGTGTGTAAGCATCTGGCACCTGTAAATTGTTGAATTTATCCAAGCATCTAGATACAGCCTAGCACCTAGTGGGTGCTCAATAAATTCCTGCTTAATGACCCCACATGGTGATAGAACCATGGTCACAGTGTTCATGTCAAGAGGAGGTGCTCCAGAACTCGAGTGGAAAGACAAATCTGGGTTAAGAGTTCTGGGATTCGCATTCATCAGAGAAGACTGTGCCAGGAGACAGCCTCCCCAGCCCCACCCTGTCTTCTCACCTCTCCACCCCCACTTCCAGCTAACTGGGCATCTGTTGAGCCTCTGGATATAGCCTGTAGTTTCAGTTCCCCTTTAATGGCTGGGCCTGGCTGGTGACCAGGCTGGGGATATCAGATAAAATAAGGCAAACCTGGAATTCCAGGCCGGGGAAGGCAGGCATTTTAGAGGTCATGTGGTTTATGGATGCATCCCTTCCCACACAGGCTGAGTGCTGTCTACTGGATCTCCAACACCTGTCTTTTACTTGATCTGTGTGTGTGCCTGCCTGGTTCTGTGCTAAGCCCTGGAGCGTGGACCCAAATCAGACCTGCCCCCCTGGTTCTCAAACAGCTTACAGTCTGCTGAGGGAACTGAGAGACTGACTAGCACACAACAGTGAAATGTTCTGTAGAGACGCTCTGATAAGTCTGTACCAGCCAAGTGTGGTTCTGCTGAGTGGAAGAGTCCACCCAGGAGGGAAGCATAGAGAAGGAAATGACATCTGAGGTCTGAAAATTGGGTTTAGTTTTCCACAAGCAGATAAGAGGGAGGGTATTCCTGGCCATGAGAGCCCCATGAACAAAGACAAGAAAGAGTGTCCTGGCCAATCACAGGAGCCTGGGTTACAGAGGGCCCAAAAGATGGAGTGGGAGAGCCGAGGACCAAGCATAGAGCATTTGTGAGTTAGGCCTAGGAGCTTGGACTTTGTCCTGTGGGCTGTGGGAAATTGTCAAAGAGCTTTAAGCAAGGAAGCTCTGTGAGATTAGAATGTTTAGAAGACTCATTGTGGCTGTTGGGTAGATAAAACCTTAGAAGACAAGGCTGCTGGTCACGAAGTCCATCACGAAGTCCATCAGGAGGTGATGGGGAGAGAATGAGCTAGAGCTGTGATGGGGGGAGGGAGACCAGTGGGGGTGACTAGGGATGTGAGGGAGGAGGAACACAAGGGAGGAGTTGGGTAGCTGACTGTCCAGTTGGGCCAGTCACAATAGAGGGAGCCCAGGATGGGGAGGCTGTAGGACACCCACTCAGTAGACTCTTAAATTCCAAGAGGATCGACCATGACACGTATAGTAGGTGCTCAATATACACTTGTCCAGTGAATTAGTAAAATGGGGTATTTGGGTATGGGCTGGAGCTTGGCAGCACAAGGTCATGGTGAGGCCCTGGGAGGGGTTGAGGTCTCTCAGGGAGAGTATATAGAAGGAGAAGACTGATGGGCATCATTTTATCTTATATGGTACCTCCCTGACAGGCCTAGGGCCTCTTTCCTGGAGCCCCTGGCCTGGTTCACACCTTATCTGTGGACACTTAGAATGGGGAGCCTGCCCTGGTTGTCCATAGCAGGCTGCTCTTCTCACATGGCCTTGTAGGCCGGTCTGTGAGGCTCACCATCCACTCCCAGCGAGCTACCTGGCTCCCTTGGCCCAACTGATCCCAGGCCTTCTCTAGGGAAACCACAGTCTCCTGGCCATAAATGACAGCAAATCTCTGACCTAAAGGGGGAGACCCGGGTTCTGGGACCAGCTCTGCCACCACCTGCCTGAGCAACTTCAGAGCCTTAGTTCTCCGTCTGTAGAAGGGCTGGTCCTTCCTGAAGGATCCAACAATGGAATAGGTGGGAAAATATGTATTTGGATGATCCAGGGCTGGGAGATTAATGAACAGCATCAACCATTGCCTTGTTTGGGGTACCTGGAGGGTGCCACTGTGTTGTTACTGTATGCATATGGCTTTCCAGTTCCTAGTCATATCCATGATTTGGGTGTGTCACCAAAACAGAGGAGGGATTCTTTCCACTCCATAAAAAGTCAGTCTTTTAGGATTCCTGGACCCAATTCCAACATGGCACATGGAGGGTTCCCCCACCGCCACTTCCACCACAACACCAAGCAGTTCTCTCTCTCTCTAAGTAGGCTCTATGCTCAGTTTGGGTCTCAAACTCACAACCCTGAGATCAAGAGTTGCGTGCCCTACCGCCTGACACAGCCAGGTGCCTCCAATTCAATTCTAACACTGTCTACCCAAAGACAGCATCAGATTCCACAGTTTAAGGGCACAATCCTACAAGGCTTCCCCCACACCTCACTGCAGAGGCCAGTTGCAAGCCAGGCTGTTACTTTTGCGTCTAACAGCCGGCTGCAGATTGGAGTCTCCATTCACCTCCTCAGGTTCCATTAGTTTGGTAGAGCAGCTCCCAGAACTCAGAGAAACACTTGCATTCACCAGTTTATTAAAGGGTATGAGAAAGGATACCAGTCAACAGGCAGATGCACAGAAGAGATGCACAGGGGAAGGTCTGGGGAAGGGCAGGAATGACCGTATCCTCTCCAGATGGGCCACTCTCCCCCCCACATCTCTGTGCTTAGCCCGGAAGCTCTCCAAACCTAGTCCTTTGGGGTTTTATGGAGGCTTCATTACACAGTCATGATGGACTAAATCGTTGACCATTTTCCCATTCAGCTTCCAGCCCCTCTCCACTCCTGGGAGGACAGGGGTGGGACTGAAGGTTCCAAGCCTCTAATCACATGATCGGTTTTCCTGGAAACTAGCTTTCCATCAATAGGTTACCTAAGGGCTTTCCAAGAGTTACTTAAAACAACAAAAGTCACCTTCTGGTCACCTTTATCCCAGGAAATGCTAAGGGATTTAGGAGCTGTGAGCCAGAAACCATGGACAAAGATCAAATACATATGAAACATATATTTTTGGTAATTTGAATGACCAGATATATGTTTCTTATTAGCCACAATATCACAGTAGGTTAAGACATTGCAATGTCACACAGGGAGATGGTGATGGTGCCAGGATCCACCCCCCATCCCAGGCCAGAACTTCAAAGCTCCCTCCCTATCTCTTACCACTCCCAAATGCCCTTGTCCAGTGAGCACATACTGACCGCCTGCAGTATGTCAGCTGCCGCGCTGGGTGCTTCACCTTCCTGACCTCACTGTGTCCTCCTACTGGCTCTATGACAGGAGCGCCATCGTCACCATAGCACAGATGAGGAAACTGAGACCCAGAAAGATTAAGGAACCTCAGGGTTTGGGGCTGGAGCCTCCTTCGCTTCTGTGGCCAAGAAGCAGGTGGTGTTTCAGAGGTGGGCACCCATCAGCCATGACAACGTTTTTTCTGGGAGGGAGAGAATTACCAAGCCTCCCATGACCTTCCTGCGTCGTAGAGCCAGTGCCACACCGAGGGCACAGGGCCATACCGATTAACCCTTGTGCTCCTTAGGCCGCCACCAAGCAAGTGATGCTGTACTGGCTGCAGCAGCTGCAGACGAAGCGCTGGGAGTTCCACAGCAGCCCGCCCGTGCCCCCCATCGCCCCCGCCACCCCGGCTGCCAACGGGCCCACCTTGCGCCTTGAGCCAGGTACCCAGGGAGTTTGCCTCCTGCCTGTACCCCCGGGACTCGTGGGGACCAAGCCCTTCCCTCCTGTTGGGAATGAGCAGGAGGAGCATCTGTTAGAGCAACCAAGAGCCAGGGGGATGAGTCACAGTCAGGCAAGACAAACAACGTAGCCTTGAGGACAGGGATGGGGCTCTGAGGCCAGGACGTCTGGGTTCAAATCCTAAGCCTTTGTGGTCTTAAGCAAGTGGCTTAGCCTTTCTGAGCTCCCATTTCTTTCTGTATAAAATGAGCTTCAGAAGTCCTGTCCGCTTCTCAGGGTTATTCTGAGAATGACAGGAATCCGTGCACCTGGAGTGGTTGGAGCAAGGCTGGCACATTGTCCGAGTTCAGGAAACGGCAGCTCTTATTTCAGTGACTATTATGGGAAGTTCTGGAGAAATGAACCCCACACAGGGCTGCCCTGAGGAAGGTTAGTGAGCAAACGTCGTTATCAATGCTGCTCCTGACACGTATGCGTTTGTGTCGCAGGTTGGACAGATGGGGATTTTAGCTGGAGTGTTCCCCTTGGGAGAATCCTTCACCCCCACGTGGCCCACAAGGGAAGTTCCTTGGTCCCAAGTCCTAGGACATCCCCAGCGCCAAGGAGTGCTGGAGCTCCCTCGCTCCCACCCCCACGCCCCACACCACTGTTTGCGGCTGTTTGGCAGGCAGGCTGAGAATCAGGGCAGACCATCCCCGGCTGCTCTCAGAACAGCTTGCAGTCTTGTCGCAGCTCCGCGCTGCAGCATGGTGACAGGCGGCTGGATAGGTGAGGGCATGACTTGTGGCCAGGCACCTCTAGACCTCTGTACTGGGCTGTTTTGAATGTCCCCGACCCAGCTCGTCCCCCCTTGACCCTCTGCTTCCCCAGCTTCCTTCCTCTTGTTAAATGGCGCTTCACTTGCTCAGCTGCTCCCGGATCAGGGTGCCACCCTCGCCCCTTCGGCAGTCTTGGTGAGCCAAGCCGGTCAGTTACCAAGCTGGCCGTGTCTGCCCTCTGGCCTCCGCGCCAGACCGGCTCCTGCTCACTGCCGATGCCCTAGGGCAGGCCCCAGCTCCCAGTGGGAAAGTCCCAGCAGCCTTCTCGCCCCTGTCCTGCGGTCTTGTGTCCTGGCCTGCCAGGTCAGACCCGTCCTCCCGGCTGTGGCCTGAGTGGGCTTTCTAAAATGAGTGCTGGAGCCCCACCCCTTGCATGGCCCCCGACCACATCCTTGGCTCAGCTTTTCACCACAGTGCTCTGGGCTCGTCCCCCCTTGCCTCACCTCTGCCTGCTCCCCCAATGCCCACCTCATGCTGTGAGCTTCAGCAGCACCAGAAGTGTGTCTGCTTGGCAAATTCCTGCTTATTCTCTATAGCCACGCTCCAGTGTCGCCTCCTGCTCTTGCCAGCCTCCCCTTGGAAGCCTCCCAGCACTTTGCCAGCTGGCCTCTGTATGAGCCCTCAACACTTTGTTCACATGGTTCTAACAAGGCCTGGCATGTTGTGCCCTCATTATAACATCCTTGTCAGTCTCTGCCCTTGGGGCTGGGACCCATGTCTTTGTCACTTATGTCCCTGGTACCGAGTACCCTGTCTGACACATCAGATATTTGTGAGCAAATGCATTGGATTTTGTAATTAAATGAGGAAGGGAATGCAAAGCGCTTAGCCTCATGCCAGCACATAGTAATTGCTCAATGCATAGTAGCTGTCCTAATAAAGTTGTTGTTATATGTGTCCCAGTACAGTACTACTTTTAAAATAACGGCTGTTTTTTATTGTTAATAATAATTATCAGTCATTTCCTCCAAGAACCTGCTGGGTGTTTCATGCTTGTAAGGACTTTCTTTGGGGTTTGTTTGTGCTTCTGTACTTGCATTCCACCATCTAGTTCCCATCGGCCAGAGAGCGCAACAACCCTGGCTGAGTGCACAGCTGCAGCCTGACTCAGTAGTTGCTGGAGATCAGCCTCCGATTAGAAGCAACAAGATACTCCCCCAATAACAGAATTCTTGTATGTCTGGAACTGAAATTGGTTTGAGATCCCACAAGTTCTTCTACTGTGCTGAATGCTTTTGAAGCTCTTGAATTCTGTGGCTTTGGTTTAGCGCACTTAGCAGGCCTCTCCCGGGCCAGCCCCTGCTAGGGACATGTCGGGGGGAGGACACTGTCCAAGGAGCACACAGGTGGGAGACACAGGAAGCTGGGATATGGGCTTCTCCTAAAGCCTTTCTCCTACCACAGCAAGCCTTCACCCTCCCCGACCAGGTCCCTGGAAAACCTTCCCCAGTGCCCACTCCCCAAAAGACATTTCCGGACTCATGAGCAAGCTGGGAGGCCCTGGATTAGGTGCCGGGAGCAGGTTGCCCCACCACGAGTCCCCACCCTTCCTGGGAGGAAGCAGAGCCTGCTCCCAGGGCAGTGAAAACCAACTGACTCACATCTGACTTTGAGTCACAGACATTTCATCTTGTAAGAAGTGTCCTCTCACTGCCGTTGAGCAATCTGCAAGGCATGTTCTCTTCTCTACAGCTTTTAAGTGTTTATACCTTTATTTTATGCTTCACCTAATCATTGGTCTCCACAAGAGCTGAGAAAGATCAAGGGCAAATCAATTTATAATTTATATGTTGCCAGAGTAGGACACAATTTACACTAAATAGCACTCTTATAAGTATATGTTATCATAAAAATATGCATACCACTTACACTGTTCTAATGCAATGCACCATGTTCTCCAATCCTCACATCAGTGTTATATGGTAGTGTTGTTCCCATCTTACAGAAGACAAAACTGAGGCCCACAGGGGCCAAGGGAGCTGTTCAAGGTCACAGAGCAAGAAAATGTCAGCACTGAAATTTGAACCCTAGTCTGCAGGCTCACAACCCTCTCCTCATGCTGAGGAAGCAACGGCCATGTCCAGTGCTGAGCAGGGAAGTGACCTGCTGGCCTAGGCCCTTTTCATTGGGCAATGACTTCCTACTGGTGATAGAGCAGCGCCTACACCTCAGGCAAAGGGAGAATTACAAATAAACGCAGCTGAAAATTCCTTGTGTGGTCTGCTCACTGAGAGCATTTCTTTTCGCTGAGGGTATGACCCAGGCCAGAGCCTTGGATCATCAGTTCTCTTTCCTGAAAGAAGTGCTGACCATCACTGTGCCTCACCACCATAGCCATCCCTTGAAGACCTTACTTTGGAGGCTGCTGCCTTCTGGGGCAGCCTCTCCCTTCTTGGAACCCTCTGCCTGTCACAAAACCTGCTCTGACAAGCCACATAGTTTTAATGGAAAAGCAAGGAACTGTGTTTGAGTGCGGGGCTCTGCTGCCGCTGTGTGACCCTGGCCACAAAAAAACTTCTGAGCCTCTGTTTCCTCCCTGGTGGATCCAACCAGTGGTGACAGTTACCACCGAGGCCTAGTTGGTGTGACCTCAGAGGACATTTAGAGCCACAGGTGGAAGTTAAAACAGATATTGGCAGTTAGGGGAAGTGCTTGCCAAGACATTAAAGTCTTAGACAAATTGAACATGGTTTTGTGCTGAATGAGGGAGAATAAAGATGGTTAAAGTATTGATAAACCAGAATTATTTTGAATCAGCTCAAGATCTGGATTAAAGACAACTTTTTTGAAAGTCGCAAGTCCACAGAATGGGGCTTTATGCTTTTCTAAGTATGTTCATATACTTTATCTCTGCAGGAGACAGGGTGGGGAGTATCCTTCCTGTTTGAAGCATGTAGAACCTGAGGCCGGAATAGAATATATGATTTCCAGCCTGATCATAGCACCCTTCCAACAGAAATGTGATCTGGCTTCAGGTCTTCCAATCCACAGCTGAGCCCAGGTTCCTTGGGGCTTCTGTTGAATCCCCCAGGGGACCCTGTGCCTCCAGCCAGATGAGATCCCCTCTTAGCATTCCCCTACCCATTTGTCCTTCCTAGCCCTGTCTCCTCTCTGGTCCCTCCCAGCATCCCCAGCTCTGGGTCTGGAACCCCTTGCTGCTGCCTGTACTTACTTACCCAGAAAGACCCTCCCTCACTCCTTTGGCAGGTCAAAACCTGGAAAACCCTCTAGGCCCTTCCTCCCGGAAGACTTCCCTGACTTGAGGTGAAGCAATCTGTCTCAATCATCCAGGACTTCCCTATGCTTTGCCTGGCCTGCCCTCAAGCTTCCGCTCGCTTGGTCTTCCTAAAGCCTGCACTTCTCCCTGCTCCTTAAGCTGGAAGCTTCCTATACCTTTGATTATCAAACTTTCTCCAGCTCCACCCAGAAACGTCAGGACAGATGCCAGAAGTGTTTGGTGAGAGAGTGAGCCGAAGAGAGGAGCTCAAGAGAATGACAGCCTTGCCCAGTACTGGCCAGTCTGCCGGATGTGAGCAAGCCTAGTAGGAAAGAAATATATTGATTGCAAAGTGTGTTTGTGAGTAGATTGAATAGCTCCTCTGGCCCCTACCATTGTATTTAATGTTTTTGCTCCCACACCCTGTTTGCCAATGGAGTGCAAAAATAAAATTTCCACTTCCCCTACATTTTTTACCTTCTTAGGAAGAGGGCTCGAATGGAAGGTGTCAGCTGCCCTCCCTGTTTCCGGAGCCGCCCAATACAGATCCTAACATCCGATCAGTGGCCTTCATTCTCTTCTGCTTTTTATAACACTCAAAACCAGCTTCTAACTATTTCACCTCCTCTCTTTTATACATCAAATATGTTTTCTTAGCCTTGAAATGTTCCTTAACATTAAATGTTTTGAAGCACTCACTATATAAGCATCATTGTTTAAGCAGAAGATTTATAAAACCTAGAGAAGTGGAAGAAAAATTACCTGTAATCCCAGCACCCAGAGACAGCTGGTCTCCACATTACATTATGACCCCCACCTCGGCCTGCCTTGTATTTAAAAATATTTCAGATCATCTAATAATACAAATGGCCTGCTTTGCTTTTTGGTACTCCACATTGTGACCCTAAAACCTTGATTCTATAAAATCTTCTTATAAACGTCTACTTTTGATGAATATGTATTATTTTTCTGCTTATAAAAAATACCCCAGGTTTACTGTAGGCAGTTTGGGAAAAAATATGAAGCAATAATGAGGACATCCTGCTTCTGATCCCACCATGCACTCTGACCTCTGTTCGAACACAGAGTGCATTTCTGTGAGATTTCTTCTATACAATTAAGATCTTGCTATAACCCCAGTTTATATTTATATAGAGAGAGATACAGATATAGATATAGATATATTCCATGCCTAGTCCTTGTGTTCTTAAGCATTATTCATTAGCGTCCTTTTAAATGGCTGAGTAATAATCTGTTTTCTGAAGGCATCGTGATTTATTTCACCTCTTCCCAGGTCTTTACTTCCAGTCTGAGGGAGTTATTTCCAATTTGAAGCCAGACAGGGCCAGGATGAACCACTTGGCTCATAAAGCTTTGTCTGCATGTTTTTAGGATGCAACTTTTTCAGGATGGATTCTCAGAGGTAGAAGTATCTGCAGTTCTGCATATTTTAACGGGGTTTTCAAGAAGACTTTCTTAGCGAGATGCATCCTTTTCCTGGGAGAACATTTGATGAAAAGCCTGCCTCTTTGGCTGCTCTTTACCTACAAGGAAGGCTTGCTCGGGCAGCCTCCGGCTCCCACCTGGGAGCGAGTGCACCTCTGTCTATTGTGTCCAAGTACAGTGACCCAAGTGGATGACTGCCCTTTGCTTCATTCCCCAGAGCAAGAGGAAGTGGAGCTGGAGGACTTCCTGTGCCCTGTGCAAACGCCCCCAGGGCTTGTGGGTGTGGCAGCTGCCTTGCAGCCCGCACCTGCCATGCCCTTGGCCCTTCAGAACATTTCCCTCAAGCATCTTGGAACTGAAATACAGTAAGTGTGGAGGAACAGAGGGGCTGGCCAAGCTGCGCACAGCCCCTTCTTTGGAGCTTACAGTGATCTGGTGTGATCCCTGCAGGGAGGTGGGCCTGGGGAAATGGTTAAGGGCTTCATTTTTAATTCATCACATCATTACTTTAAAATACTACACTTATTGTTCTGGTTTTTTAAAGTAGTGCATATTTTTTTAAAGATTTTATTTATTTATTTGAGCGCGAGAGAGAGTGGGGTGAGGGGAAGAGGGAGAAGCAGACTCCCCACTGAGCAGGAAGCCCAAGGCGGGACTTGATCCTGGGACTCTAGGATCATGACCTGAGCCAAAGGCATATCTGCATATCTGACTGAGCCACTCAGGCACCCCAGAGTAGTGCATACTCTTTGTAGGAAATTAGAAACATCTCAAAAGGTAGAGATTTTCAATTACCCATGATCCTATCACCCAGACAGCATTCTTTGCCTTTGGTATATCTCTTTCCTCTGCATTTTATGTATACCTGCATGCCTAACTGAGATCCTAGTGAATATAACATGATGATGACATCAGAGGTGTCTTCATATGGGAAATGCATCAGATTATTCACTTTTTTTTCCAGAGTGACTGTATATAACCCACTTTCTAAAAGAATTTTTACAGAAAATTTTTATTTTATTTTTCATCACATTAAGTGTACTCTCCAATCTTCATCACGTATTTCACCCATCCCCCCAACCAGCTCCCCAACCAGCTCCCCTCTGGCAACCACCAGTTTGTTCTCTGGAGTTAACAGTCTGTTTCTTGATTTGTCTCTCTTCTCTCTCTCTCTCTTTTTTTTCTTTTGCTCATTTGTTTTGTTCCTTAAATTCCATGTATGAGTGAGATCATATGGTATTTGTCTTTCTCTGATGACTTATTTCACTTAGCATTATAATCTCTAGCTCCATCCACGTTGTTGCAAATGGCAAGATTTCATTCTTTTTATGGCTGAGTAATATTCCATTAGGTATATATACCATATCTTCTTAATCCATTCATCTGTCAGTGGATGGACACTTGGGCTGCTTCAACAATTTGGCTATTGTAAATAATACAATAAACATAGAGGCACATGTATCCCTTTGAGGTAGAGTTTTTGTATTTTGGGGTGGCAAATACCCAGTAGCACAATTACTAGATTATAAAGTAGTTCTTTTTTTTATTTTTCCAGGAACCTCATTACTGTTTTCCACAGTGTCTACATCAGATCATATTCCCACCAATGGTGCAGGAGGGTTCCATTTTCTCCACATCCTCATCAACACTTGTTGTTTCCTGTGTTGTTAATTTTAGCCATTCTGATAGATATGAGATGATATCTCATTGTAGTTTCAATTTGTGTTTCCCTGATGATGAGTGATGTTGAGCATTTTTTCATGTGTCTATTGGCCATCTGGATGTCTTTTTTGAAGAATGTCTGTTTGTGTCTTCTGCTATTTTTAATAGGATTATTTGGTTTTGGGTTGTTGAGTGGTATCAGTTCTTCATATATTATGATACTAATCCTTTATCGGATATGTCATTTGCAAATATCTTCTCCCATTCAGTAGGTTGCCTTTTAGTTTTGTTGATTGTTTCCTTTGCTGTGCAGAAGCTTTTCATCTTGATGTAGTCCCAATAGTTTATTGTTGCTTTTGTTTCCCTTGCCTCAAGAGACATATCTAGAAAAGTGTTGCTACAGCCAATGTAAGAGAAATTACTGCTGTGCTCTCTTCAAGGATTTTTATGGTTTAAGGTCTCACATTTAGATCTTTTTTTTTTAAGATTTTATTTATTTATTTGACACACACAGAGAGAAATCACAAGTAGGCAGAGAGGCAGGCAGAGGGGCGAGGGGAAGCAGGCTCTCTGCTGAGCAGAGAGCCCTCTGCGGGACTTGATCCCAGGACGCTGAGATCATGACCTGAGCCGAAGGCAGAGGCTTAACCCACTGAGCCACCCAGGCGCCCCTCACATTTAAATCTTTAACCCAGTGATCCAGTTTCTCTCTTCGGCATGTACCTGTCCAGTTTCCCCAACACTATTTGTTGAAGAGATTGTCTTTTTCCCATTGCTTATTCATCCCTCTTTTGTCAAGATTAATTGACCATATGATTGTGTGTTTATTTCTGGTTTTCTGTTCTGTTCCATTGATTTATGTGTCCATTTTTTTTTTTGCCAGTATCATACTATTTTAATCACTACCACCTTATAATATAACTTGACACCTGGAATTGTGATGCCTCTAGTTTTGTTTTTCTTTTATTAAATTCACTTTTAAAATGTGTAACTTACTATACATCTATCCTATCTAGCTACTTTTTCATTTGTTATTCATGATTTATACAATTTCCCACAAGTAGGATTTGTTTTAAATAGTTCATAAGAAGATAGCAGTTATGGCCTGAGTTTTGGGGACAGACTGCCTGGATTCATATCACCAGTCGTAGTCCGTGCTGCCCATGGCAACTTGTTTGATTTCTCTGTGTTTCACTTAAATTGTTAGAGAAGTAAATACAATAGTGCCTGCCCTACACGATTAGTGTGGGAGTTAAATAGGTCAGTGCATGCAAAGTGGTTTAGGACTATGCTTAGCCATGGTAAGCACTTTACAAATATTGTCTGCTGCTACTATTGTTAATCTAACTGAAGAATAGGAAGCTCTTAGGAATTCAGATGGTACCCAATACTGAGCCTGTTGGGGTACTTATTTTCTGTGTGGACTTCAGATAGACTGGAACCTCTTAGGAAGCAGCCTACATTGTTCCCTAGACTTGGATTAGAGACCCCTGGCTCTCTGTGATTCAGAGCATTTCCCTGTCGACCTCAGTGTTTGAAGTCCCTCAAGTAGCTAGGAAGGTGGTAATGCTTGCAGGAGAGAAGCAGGTTTTAGGGACAGACGGTGACTGTCCCTCAGGGCCTGCTGGCTGGAGGTCGGACTGCCCCTGTGAGGCATTTGGATGGAGGGGCCCAGAACTCAGGAGAGTAATCTGAGCTGGGGAAAGAGACTTGGAGGTGTTGGGCATGGGTGAGCTCCCCAGGGTGCGTGGATAAGGAAGGTGCCCTGCAGGGGATCTTCCCTCAGGAACTGGAGAGAACTGGGTACATTGGGAGCCTGCTGTGGGGCAGAAGGGGCTGAGAAACACCCATCCAGGTTGTATCCAGTGTGGTCTCACCAGGTTGTATCCAGTGTGATCTCACCAAGCTTAAGCCAGGTCTGTGCCATGAAGGCCACAAACAGAAGTGGAAGAGAGAACATGCAGAGACAGAAAGGAAGGAAGTTTCAGAGGATCAGTTGGTTACTTCCCTCCTGACATTTGTAATAACCCACAGAAAATGTGAGGAAAATTTACAAGAAGTGGGCTACTTGCCATGGGCTGCTGACAACCCCAGTAAGATTGGGGTTGCTCTTGTCTCCTGCACCCTGGGCCCTGGCTGTTCTTAGAGCTTGCTGTGGGCTCTGCCATGAGCTGGGGCCATACTCCGGGAAGCGGGTAAGAGTGCTTCTAGAGCTCTGTGCTAGGTTCCTTTCACCGTCGCTGAGTTGGCTGCACAAATCTATGAGGCAGTGTCATACAGTTAAGTTCTTACGGCGTGGAGTCAGACATCTGGGTCTGATGCTCATTCTCCCTACTCACTAGCTCTGTTTCTTTGGCTACTTATCCTTTCCAAATCTCCATTCTCTTCCCTGGACAGTGGACGTGACACTGTTACTCACTTCGCTGGACCCTTGTGAGGAGTGAGTTGAATGACTAGTGTCAGCTTAGTGCTTGGCCCATGGAAGGACCCAGTCGCTGTCTGTTGTGGCCATGTTCCTTATCCCCATTGCAGATCAGGAAACCCTGGCTCAGGGAGGATAAATGGCTTGCCCAAGGTTATCTTTCCAGAGCAAGTCTTTATGACCACTCTCCCACACTGCTGGGCCTTTCAGACTTAGGGTCATGACCTGAGCTAAAGGCAGACCCTTGACCAACAGAACCACCCAGGTGCCTGGCCAATATTATCCTGATACCAAAACCAAATAAAAATAGCACAAGAACCTGGAGCCTTCACCTAGAATTTCCTTGTGTTGATTTTGGCAGCAGGCCTGGTTTTTTTCCTAACTCACCTCTTCACAGGACTCCCAGCTGTATGTGAGAATTTCAATTTCAATGTTGCGGTTTATATGTGTCCAAAACTTTGCTTTCTTTCCGCTCTTGCAGCCAATGTTCTAGGCCTGTGGTATCAAGAGTTGATCTGTGGTCACACACACACACAGCATCTTGTAGCTGTGTGTGGTGATAGATATTAACTAGATGTAGTGTGATGATCGTTTTGCACTATGTTGAATAAATATATTGTACACTTGAAATGATTATGTTCTGTGTTAGTTGTATCTCAATTTAACAAAAACCAGACAGTTGACCCCAGAACAAACTCATGTCCTCAGTCAACTTTCACAACAATAATCCTACATACACAAATTTCAGAATTCAGTGTCATATGATAAGCATTTTTATTTCTTACATATCTGGATTCAGCTGATATAGGCTAGGTACACCTGGTCTTGACTCCAAACTGTTGGTAAGATTTAAGCCTGCTGATGGGGCACCTGGGTGGCTCAGTGGGTTAAGCCTCTGCCTTCAGCTCAGGTCATGATCCCAGGGTCCTGGGATAGAGCCCCGCATCGGGCTCTCTGCTCTCTCTGCCTACCTCTCTGCCTACTTGTGATCTCTATCTGTCAAAGAAATAAATAAATAATTTTTTAAAAAATTAAAGAAAGATCTAGGTCTGCTCCTTGTGTTCCTCATCTTCCATGGACCAGCAGCTGCCTGAGCCATGTTCTTCAAGAGGCCATGCTCTGTATACAAGGACATTTTAAGCCTATGTTTACATCACTTTGGCTAATATCCCTTTGAACAAAGCAAATCCCGTGGCCATGCCCAGGCCCAGAAAGGAAGTACTCTGCTCCTAAGGAGGTGGTGGGAAAGGGGTGAATATTTGCTGAGGACTAGTCTGATCTACACATTCACCTTCCCACTTGAAATTCATCTTTTCATGTCCCCAAGAATTTCCCTTCCTTTCCTGGGAATTCAGCTCAGCATTTTTGAAACATGTTTGGTATTTATCTAGGGTCTAGGTGTCTGTGAATAAGGGTTTTTCAGAGTAATCTGTCCACCATACCGCTAGAAGTGTCCATTGCACAGAGGGATGATACAACAAAGCCAGGACTCCCATCACAGATCTACGGACCTTCTTCACGTCCCCCCGCCTTTTTTTTTTTTTAAGATTTTGTTTATTTGGGAGAGAAAGCACAAGGTTGGGGGAGGGACAGAGGGAGAGGAAGAAGCAGACTCCCCACTGAGCGGGGAGCCCAACTCTGGGCTTGATCCCACCACCCTGGGATCATGACCTGAGCTGAATGCAGACACTTAACCAGCTGAGCCACCCAGGTGCCCCTCCCCTTCTCTTTTGACCACACTATTGCTGCCTTTTAAGTGAATGACCTCTGCATTTATTTCATTGTTTTTCAAACTATTGACCATCATCACAGTAAGAAATGCATTTTCTTTTATAGTTCAGTTAGTAAAAATATATGTAATTTACAGAATACTAACTCCATTCTGAGTAGGATCCATTCTGATATTTTCCATTCCATATTTTTTTAATTTAAATTCAATTAGCCAACATAGAGTACATCATTAGTTTCAGATGTAGTGTTCAGTAATTCATCAGTTGCATACAACACCCAGTGCTCATCACATCATGTGCCCTCCTTAATGCCCATCACCCCTATCCTACCCACCTCCCTTCCAGCAACTCTCAGTTTGTTTCTGATAGTTAAAAGAGTCTCTCATGGTTTTTCTACTTCTCTGATGACTTCCCATTCAGTTTTCCCTCCCTCCCCCTAAGATCTTCTGCACTGTTTCTTATATTCCACGTCTGTGTGAAACCATATGATAATTGTCTTTCTCTGTTGACTTATTTCGCTTAGTATAATACTCTCCAGTTCCATCCACGTAATGTAAATGGTAAGTATTCATCCTTTCTGATGGCTGAGTGACACTCCATTGTACATATACACCACATCTTCTTTATCGATTCATCTGTTGAAGGACATCTTGCCTCTTCCCACAATTTGAACATTGTGGATATTGCTGCTTAAACATTGGGGTGCAAGTGCCCCTTTGGATCAATACATTTGTATATTTGGTGTAAATACCTAGTAATGCAATTGCTAGGTCTTGGGGTACCTCCATTTTTAGCTTCCTTTTTTTTTTTAAAGATTTTATTTATTTATTTTACAGAGAGAGACACAGCGAGAGAGGGAGCACAGCAGAGGGAGTGGGAGAGGGAGAAGCAGGCTCCCCACGGAGCAGGGAGCCTGATGCGGGGCTTGATCCCAGGATCCTGGGATCATGACCTGAGCTGAAGGCAGACGCTTAACGACTGAGCCACTCGGGCGCCCCTCCATTCTTAGCTTCTTGAGGAACCTCCACACTGCTTTCCAGAGTGGCTGCATCAACTTGCATTTCCACCAACAGTGTAAGAGGGTTCCCCTTTCTCCACATCCCTGCCAACATTTGTTGTTTCCTATCTTGTTAATTTTAGCCATTCTGACCGATGTGAGGTAGTATTTCATTGTGGTTTTGATTTGTATTTCCCTGATGCCAAGTGATGTGGAGCATTTTTTCCTGTGTCTGTTGACCATTTGTATGTCTTCTTTGGACAAGTGTCTGTTCATGTCTTCTGCCCATCTTTTGCCTGGATTATTTGTGTTTTGGATGTTGAGTTTGATAAGTTCTTTATAGATCTTGAATACTAACACTTTATCTGATAAATATCTTCTCTCATTCTGTAGGTTATCTTTTAGTTTTACTGACTGTTTCCTTTGTTGTGCAGAAACTTCTTATCTTGATGATGTCCCAATAGTTAATTTTTGCTTTTCTTTCCCTTGCCTTTGGAGACATGTCTAGCAAGAAGTTTCTGTGGCCAAGGTCACAGAGGTTGCTTCCTGTGTTCTTAAGGATTTTGATGGATTCCTGTCTCACACTAAGGTCTTTATTCCATTTTTAGTCTATTTTTGTGTGTGGTATAAGAGAATGGTCCAGTTTCATTCTTCTGCATGTGGCTGTCCAATCTTCCCAGCACCATTTGTTGAAGAGACTGTCTTTTTTCCATTGGATATTCTTTCCCACTTCATTGAAGATTAGTTGACCATGGAGTTGAGGGTCCATTTCTGGGCTCTCTGTTCTGTTCATTGATCTATGGATTGTGCCAGTGCCATACTGTCTTGATGATGACAGCTTTGTAATTGAGCTTGAAGTCTGGAATTGTGATGCCACCAGCTTTAGTTTTCTTTTTCAACATTCCTCTGGCTATTTGGGGGTCTTTTCTGGTTCCATATAAATTTTAGGATTATTTGTTCCAGCTCTGTGAAAAATGTCAATGATATTTTATAGGGATTTCATTGAATGTGTAGATTGCTCTGGGTAGCATAGATGTTTTAACAATATTTGTTCTTCCAATCCATGAGCGTGGAATGTTTTTTCATCTCTCTGTCTTTCTTAATTTCTTTCATGAGTGTTGTATAGTTTTTACAGTACAGATCCTTTGCCTCTTTGTTTAGGTTTATTCCTAGGTATGTTGTGCTTTTTGGTGCATCGATTCCATATTTTAAATGCTGGTCACAGGGCACCTGAGTGGCACAGTCAGTTAAGCGTCTGACTCTTGGTTTCAGCCCTGGTCGTGATCTCGGGATCCTAAGATTGAGCCCCATGTTGGGCTCTGCGCTCTGCACAGAATCTGCTTGAGATTCTCTCTCCCTCTGCCCCTCCTGCTTGTGTGTGCATGCTCTCTCTCTCTCAAATAAATAAATCTTAAAATAATAAAATATGTTCTAGTCATGATACTAAACTGACTTTACAATCTACCAATGGTTCATAACCTGCAGTTTGAAAAACACTGACCTAGTGAACTCCTTTAATTATCTTATTTTCCTCGTTATTAATTTTGGAATATATCTACTTTTATCTCTTTGCAAAGGGAAAATAAACTCAGTTAAACTGTCCTCTGATCTGACTCATTGTGAATTTCTCTGGCAACTCAGCCAGCCTTTGGTGCCACCTAGTTCCTTCCTGCAAACCCAGCATGCACTGAGCCTGCAGTCCGGGCATGTGTGCCCAGCGCCAGGTGCCAATAGGCATGCAGGCTGGTTGGTGCCCAGCTCTTGGAGAAGTGACACCATTATTCAGCCTAGACAAGTACTGGGTCAAAGGGTAGCCCATGGACAAAGAGCAGTAAGCTCCTTGGAGGCCATGAGATGATTAGTGAAGGCCTCCAAGGGAATAGATCTGAATGGGCAAAGAAAACAAGGGGAGAAGGATCCAGGAGGGGTTTGAAGCTTTCCTCAGCAGAAGCAGGAAGGCACGGATCATTTTTGAGCCAAGCAGTTATAAAACCAGATGAAGGTTTCAGGACAGTCCAGCCTTCATTCAGCACATATACCATAAGTGCCCTCAGTGTTGCTGGCACCATGCTAGGCTTTGGAGTGTTTGAGTGAACAAAACAGGCAGACATCTCTGTACTCACTAGAACTTACTCTCCGGGGGCGCTTGGGCAGCTCGGTCAGTTAAGCGTCCACCATCCGCCTTTGGCTCAGGGCATGATCCAGGGTCCTGGGATTGAGCCCCATATTGGGCTCCCTGCTCAATGGGGAGCCTGCTTCTCCCTCTCCTTCTGCCTGCCACCCCGCCTGTTGTGTGTGCTTGTGCACGTTTTCTCTCTCTCTCTGTCAAATAAATAAATAAAATCTTAAATTAAAAAAAAAAAAAAGAACTTACATTCCAGCAGTGTGGCTAGGGGCAGGGGAATCAAGCCTGTATTGTTTATTAGCAATATCATGTGTGGAC
The DNA here is from genome assembly GCA_003697995.1 of Taxidea taxus jeffersonii. Classification (NCBI taxonomy): domain Eukaryota; kingdom Metazoa; phylum Chordata; class Mammalia; order Carnivora; family Mustelidae; genus Taxidea; species Taxidea taxus. Next base: position 141,438 of record ML105808.1, read on the forward strand.
AGCCATAAGCATGATGAGAAAATGAAAAGGAGAGGGTGAGGGCTTGGAGAGTGGCTCAGGTGGGATGCATCTCCAGGCTGCCTGGAGTCTGCTGACTGGTCTGCTCAGGGCATGACTATGGGTGAGGAGGTGGCTCCAGCTGGGGCCGCAGCGAGAGCAGAGAGACAGCAGAGGGGCAGGACCGCAGCCTCAGGCTCCCGTTTTCCTTTCAGAAACACAATGTACAATATTCGGGGCAACAGGCACGCCCAAGGAACAGGCCACGGACCTTCAGGAGAAGATCCTCCCGGGAGTGAGGAACCTCAGAGGGCAGAGCAGCCCTTACCCTCCGACCCAGGCACCCCAGGTGAGCTCAGGTTTGGGCTGTCATCAGAGACCAAGCGATTGCCCTCTGTATCCTCCCCAGTGCCTTTTGTGTTGAATATGAAACTCTCCAGGTCACTCCTCCTGGTTTCCATGGGTCTAGCAGCAATGACTCCTTTTTTAAAAAATAATATTACTATGGTAAAATGCACATGAAATTGACCACTTTAACCAGTTCAGTGCTTCATGAAGCACAGTTCAGTGGCATGAAGCACATTCATGGTGGTGTTCAACCCTCACCACCATCTTACCATCCGTCTCCAGGAATTTCTCGTCTTCCCAAACATTGCTCTTAGCAATGACTCCTGAAGTAGTAGAAGAAAATATCTTTCACTTTTTCTTTCTTACTGTTTTTTTTTTAATTTATAAGGAAAGGATATAAAAATGCCTCCCTGGGGTGATTAAAATCAGATCTGAGAAGAAGCAGAACAAGTGACCTTTTAGCTGTCCATCCGTAAAGTGCTATTCCATAGCACTTTATTATTTCACAAAATGTGAGCGGCCCACACCTTTAGGGGGAGGGATCAGCCTTTTCTTTGTTTTTTTTTTTTAGGAAATTGGGATGGGTGCCCTTAAGACATTCTGTAATCTGGAAACAGTTGGAAGAAAACTGGCTGAGGCAGCACCATGGGGTCTTCTAGCCGGGAAGACCCCTGGGCTATATAGAAGTGGCTCCAGAAAGAGCATCCCTTTGGAGCAGTGCCTGGTGAGGCCCTGTGGATCGCAGTGAACAGTGCACAAGGGGCTCAGTACCCCAGGGAACCAGGACTAATGGAACCAGCACTGCTATGTAGCAGCTACTTTGTGCCGAGGCTACCCTAAGCATTTTTTTCCCTTAGGTAACAGTTTCATTAAGATACAATTTACATACCAAAGAATTCACCCCCTTTGAAGTGTAGGATTCACTACAATCAATTCTAGAACATGCTTATTCTCCCAAAAAGAAACCTCGCATCCGTCCAGCTCTAGGCAGCCACTGTTCAGCTCTCTGTCTCTGTGGATTTGCCTGTTCTGGATAGTTCATATAGATGGACTCCGCAGTGTCTGGTCCTATAGGACTGGTTCCTGTCACCGAACAGAATCTTCCTTTATGGGTACCAAGCACTTCACCTGCTTTAACCTCTTTGACCCTTCCAGCAACCTGAGCGGTAGCTTCTGTTGTTCTCATTTACTAAATCAGAGGACCAAGGACAGAAAAGTGGGAGTGACTCGCTCATGACTGTACTGCGTGTGCAGAACTGGAAACTAGAGTTCACTGCATGTGCAGAACTGGAAACTAGAGTTCAGGCTGAGGCTTTAGAAAAGTCTCATTTTCTAAAGCAGTGATTTTTCACATTACATTTTTTTTCTCTTTTTTTTAAATTTTTATTTGACAGAGAGAGATCACAAGTAGGCAGAGAGGCAGGCAGAGAGAGAGAGGGGGGGGAAGCAGGCTCCCTGCCAAGCAGAGAGCCCGATGCGGGACTCGATCCCAGGACCCTGAGATCATGACCTGAGCTGAAAGCAGAGGCTTAACCCACTGAGCCACCCAGGCGCCCTTCACATTACATTTTTATTGCCATCACACATTGACTCTCATAAATAAAATTTAATATACAGTGCAGATCAAAGCAGACTTCAGGCAGAGGAATGGGGGTCTGGGCTCCCCTTGGCTCTTCCTACCATCTTGCCCTCCCAGCTAGCCCTGTAGCACACCCATGAAATTCTACAGCACTGATGGAGGCCACTCTCCTAGGCCTCATCTTCTCAAACTATGAAATGGGTGCCATGATCCCTACCTTGCCTGCCCTCAGAGTCAGTGGAGAGTAGTGTTATCAGAGGGCAGCAGGGCTGTAGGGAGCCTCTCTGCTCTTCTATACACCACACAGGAAAGAGAAAGAAAGAAGCTTTGCTGTCCTTTGACCTCTGCAATTGGGTTTGTACCAGCGCAGCTGGGTTTCTTTTAAGTCTAGAACAAAACCATCCTGTTCTTGTATTCAGCAAGGCCAGGCAGGTTCTGATTCCTACTCATTTCTTCTCCATTCAAGATGGTTTGGCTGACCCCAGAAGAAACATGCTAAATTATTCGACTCATCCTCAAAGCCCTACCTTTCCCCTCACCTGGGATCCCATATCACGTCCTTATTTTTAACACCCCAGCCCCAAAATGATTGGGGATGGCTTATTAAAATATGTATCAAGGGAAAGTGAGTAATCTGGGTTAGGAAATTCAGATAAAACCAAGATAAGATCCTATAGAATAGCTATGAGTGAGCAGCAGATGCAGCTCTGAGCTTCTCAGTAGCCAAGGCAAAGAGGGAAATACAAGTGTTAGATTATTTCCAGTGCCCACAGAATAAACACATATTTTCTAGGAAAAAGCAGAGCTTTCTCAGAGGGCTGAGAGAAAGTTCTGCTGGTGCCTCATAATGGCCATGGTGTATATGCACCATGTAGACAAGATTTTCAAGGTCTTTGACTATATAATCGGGCCTTTAAAATGTCCCTGGATGCAGGCTGATGGCAGATCTCTAAAGTGTAGGCTTGGGGCAAGGCAGGACAAGGCATCGGGGGTAGGTGAGGAACTCTGATGTTGGATTTGATTTAAGAAAAAATAATAAAGTAAGAAATTCAGCAGTGGTTGACAAATGTTTTCTATAAAGAGCTAGATACTAAATGTTGGAGACATTGTGGGGCATATGGTCTCTGTTGCCAGTACCCAACTCTGCTCTTGTAGAGTGAAAGCAGCACAGACAATGCATAAATGGATGTGGCCATGTTCCAATAAAACTTTATTTACAAAAGTGGGTTGTGGGCTGGATTTGGCCTGTGGGCCTCTGGTTACTGACCCTGGCTCTAGAGGAAATAGGACTGTGCAGCCTGGAGGCAGTCAACTGTGGGGAATATGTTCCCTAACTTAGCTTGTAATAAGAATCCAACTTTGACTTAATCTCGGGGGCAAGAATGCCAAAACCAGATATTCCATACTCCTGTCTATGGACAGATCTCCGTACTTCAAAAATCACCCAGAGAGTAGAGGTGGGATCTTGAAATAAGAAACAAGACATCCTGCCAGGGCTTGTGCCTGAGATGGCACACAGCAGTGCTGTGGTGTGAGATAGCCCAGACAGGCGGGGATTCAAGAGTGAGTGAGAGGCACTCGTCAGAGGATGGCCTGAAGGACCCAGCCAGTACAGTATAAATAACATTTATATAGCCCAAGCATTCTCAAAGTGTGATCCCAGACCAGCTGCAGCAGCATTCCCTAGGAAAGTTTTAGAAATCCAAATTCTCAAGCCCCCCACCCCAGACCTATTGATGAGAAGCTCTGGGAGTAGGGTCCCACAATCTGCATTTTACCAGGCCCCCCAGGTGCTTCTGCAGCAAGTTCAATTTTGAGTACCACTGAGGCCACTGATCATAACCTCTGTGTTCCTCCTTTTGAGCAGGGAAAGATCCAGCGGATTCTCCAAAGCCTACACCCAAATCCTCTCTGACCGCCAATCTCATTCAGAAAGCCAAGCGCCAGAACAACACCTTTCCACTCTTTGCCGAAGGACTCATGCGAACCCGAACTGCCCAGGAAAAGGTTCTGGCCTTGGAGCAGCAGGTTCTGATGCTCACCAAGGAGTTAAAGTCTCAGAAGGTGAGCTCTGGCCCCAGTGGGGCCCCAGGCTCCAGTGGACCCCTCTGGCCTAGAGCTTCTGAATAAGCTAGACATGCCACGTTAACCTAGCTGGGCGCAGGCCAGTCTCTGTCCTTACCAGCCAAACTGCTGGTGGAGGGAAATGCTGTGCTCTTGGCTACTAAGGGACCTGTGGACACTCAGCCTAGGTGACAGAAAGCCATCCAGGGCAGGGTCTCTGGAACCTACTTTGTATTGCTCTTGGACTGCTCCTGGAAAACTGTGCCTGGCCTGACCCCACACTGAAGAGAGGCAGCATCTGGAGGAGGGGGATCTGGATGCAGGGCCCTGGGAGGGGCCCCTGAAGGAACTGGCAGCTACTAATGGTGTAGATTGCTGAAGGACTGTCACAGAAGAGAGAAAGCAGGCAGGTCTGTGTAGCTCTGGGGCTCAGCCAAGCCCCACAGGGAATAGTGATAAGGAAGATTCTACAATGGCCATTGTAGAACACAGATCACGTACATACACAGACGTTAAAATCATCACCAAATCCTGTAACCCAGGGAATAAATCATGTTTGCGTTCTGGGGCAACTTTGTGAAGTAGTGAAAACCACATGGCAAGGAGGTGAGGGGGACTGCAACCCTGGGCACAATGAAAATGGTTCAGATGGCACAGTTGTTACTGAAAATCCCAAGGGTGGTGCCCGGTGATGTCCCCAGGTGTGGGCCCCACTGAGAACCCAGGCTTATTTTCCTCTGAGGGGAAGGCCCAAGTCCTCATGTTGAGGTTTAGCTGCCCTCAGTCTTCCTGCTTTATTCCCCAGCTCTTGCCTCTGGGGTAGTGTATGTATTTCTGAATAGTCCTGAACATTTCTTCTCCTCCTTTCTGCTGCTCTGTTTTTGGAGAAGACAGTCCAGAGAAGTGTTCTCCCTACCTAATTTTGCCCCTTCTCTGCCTTTCTTGCCTTAAGCAGGTAGTAGGGGAAACAGCTGAGGCTTCCCTAATGAAGCCGCCCATGATTGGAGTTCTTCAAGGAGGAAGCTCATTCATTCATAGGTTCTTCCTTCAGTTGTGAATTCACCAGGTCTTTGTCAAGGGCCTATAGTGTGCACGCAGTAGTCTAGGTGCTGGGAACAGTGAGAAGAGACATGGGCCCTGCCTCTCGGGCTTGCATTTCACGGCAGAGGCAGGCGGTAAGCATGCCGACACCCATGTATAGCCATTACAGCCTGGGAAGGCCCTTCTGAGTCTGCTTAGCAACCCAGCTTCTTTTTCTCCGACCATCTTCCCATCCTGCTGTGGAGCTGCTGGCCCTCCTGAGAGCCCAGAGGACGTCCAGCTGGCTCCAGTTGGATCCAGCCCGATCCCCAGACCAGTACTGTATAAGGCCCAGACCCAACCCGGCCAGGAAAAGCAATCTGAATGTGAGCACCTCCTCTCCTTTCACCACACCTTCCCCTTCTTTCTAGGAAATCTGGGCAGCCTTCCAGGGCTTGGCCTTTGCTTCCAAGGCATCAGGAATTGTCCAATGAAGGAGAGAGCCCGGGAGCCTGAGATTTCATTGAAGTTTGCCCCCCAACAACTGTGCTCCCTGGAATATGTGGCATTCTTAATAAATGGAGACAAGCTCTTGGAGATCAGTAAGGGCTCCCCAGGCTGCTACTAGCTTCCTTGCAGTCAGGATGAAAATGGCAGGAGGAAGTTGTGCAAGCATTACAGAACTTGGACTTTCTAACTAGCTCACTTTCCAGCAAACCTTGGCCTGGTCTGGGACCAATAGGAGGAGAGGAAGGCTTGTGGTTTCACTCTTGACTCACCAGAGGAGTGCTGTGCGTGCTTTCTAGCCCATCTCGCCAAGGTGGTTTTTCTGGTGGGTGTCTCAGAGCACAGGCCTTGAAGTGGACAGTGCTGTCTGCAGTTCTGGCCCTGAGCAAGTTTCTAAACCTCTCAGAGCCTCAGCTTCCTCCTCTGTACCTGGAGCTTCAGTGGTCCTTACTGGAGAGGCCTGTGTCCGGATTCATAAAGCCCAGTGCCTGGCTCGCAGCAGCCTCGCACCAGATGTAGGCTTTGGCTGTCATTGTGGCATTCCCTGCCCTCCTTGTTGATTCCTTCCAGCCTAACAAGGAGTGGCACATTCCTCTGAGAGGCTCTAGGAAGACAGACGGGCACCCATGAGGGTCTCCAAGAAACGAGTGGCATAGCAGTGATGAATGGAGGTCAAGTCTTCATCCCACATCCATCACGGGGAGCCCCAGCCCTATAAACTCTGGCCTTTTACCTCCAGCCCAGATACCAAAACCAAAGAGCAGAGGGAGAGATTGACTCTTGGCCCAGAGCTAGGACAGAGGAGGCCTGCAAAACCTTGGGATGCCCAGTGGTGTCCCAGATGTGCAGAAATGCTGATTGGAGGGCACTAACTGTCCATCTGAGACCCTCCGAGTCCAGTTCCTCAGCTGGCAGACAGTCCCCCAGACTTCCCTAGGCCCACATCTACAAGATGCCTTCCTGTGTCTCTTCAGTGGAAGGTGTTCTTTCTGCCTGAGGCGGCAAGAGGATATGGGACCTGGGAGGTCTTGTCCTGGCTCAGCCACCCAGATGCTCATTGCCAATAGCTTTAGTGACCCTTGAAGAATTTGTATCTCAGACTCTGTTGCATGCTGTGGAGGGCCAGAGGTACATAGGTTCCCTGCCCTCAGGTGGGAAAGGGGAGATAAGAGCGTACATACCTGGAGTTGAGTGTGGCCCTAGATCTGTGCTCAGGCTTTCCATGCATTAACACTTATCCTCACAACAGTTACCAGCCCCCTTTTCTTGAGGAGCAAACTGAGGCTCTGAGAGATTCTGCATCCCAGAGTCTCCCAGGGGCCAAGACCAGTTTCAGGCTCTAGTCTGTCTGCTTCTAGAGTTTCTGCCTTTTTCACCGTGCCATGCTCAAGGAGCTCAGAGATGGTGGGTGACTGCCCTAAGGTCACACAGCCGGAAGAGCCAGGACTGAGACCCTGGTCTCCTTCTCCAGGTCCTGGACTCATCCCAGCCTCACCGCCTCCTCTGTGGTCTCCTGGTACGGCCCAGCATCAGACATGAGCACTGTAACTGCTTTTCAGAAAATATGAATACGCTCATATCTGGTGTCATATCGAACTATAGGACCACTCCTGGAGATAGCACCAGATAGCTGCTTGGCTGGGTGACTCGGGCTCTCAGAGTTCACAAAATTGCACCTATCCTGAAGGCTGCCTGCTCTGGCAGATGGAAGCCCATGTTTGTAGTGATATTGGCCATCTGTTGACTGCTTGGAATGATGAACTCCTCCTAGGCCCTATCTGGGGCCAACTTAGCTTGCTGAGGGTAATTTATTGAGGAAACTCAGTGGAGGCAAAGTGCAGCCTCTTACTTACCTAGAACCCCAGCCAGAGACCTCAATGTACACTCCCCTTGTCCAGAGTACAGAGTACAGAGACTTCAGAGTGCATAGAGGGAGGGTCAACACGGGCCTTGACTGTTTCCACTTGGGGAGGGGCACTTGCCATACTTCCTTTCTCTTCCTTGAAGTGGCTGCCCCGGGAGTAAGGAGCATGCTCTCCATTTTACATATGACAAAGCCAAAGTTCACTTTTCTGAAACACTGTCATTAGAAACACACTCATGGACCTGGAATGGCAACCAAGGCCTTGGGGACTCCAGAGCTAGTGTTCCTTCACCTGCACCATGCTGGTGCCCAGCCTCTGAGGGGCCAGGGGCTAGGGTGCTGGACTGAGATTCTGGTTCTCTTTCCCCAGCAACACTGGGCCCATCCACCTCGATTTTAGTGAGTGAGGAAAGTATCAACTTTTTAATAAGGGAAAGGATTAATTTTTCAAAGATGGTTTGTTGGCTTTTAAAATTTTAAATAATCAACTATACTTCAATAAAAAAATTTTTTTAATGACAACTTGTGGCCAGTTATCAAAATCTGAAATGGGCCAAACAATGATTTGATTAAGAAATATTAGAAATACCACTTGATCAGCTCTTGTTTCTAAGAAGAGGTCCTAAAGCATTGCTTATAGAGGTGGGAATTGGAAAGACCCCAGTGTCCCTCCTTGAGGGTGGGACAGGGCACTGGGGTGCGTCCAGACAAGGAACAGCCCCTACACTGTTGCTAGTGACAGCCATGCTCCACGACACAGCATAGTGTATTGTAAGGCCCTGAGCGGCTTCCCTTTTGGTTTTTAATATTTCTGTATGGTGTGTATGTGCGTTTTTGTGACATGATGTCTACCGGTCCATCCATGTTGTAGCATGTAATGGGATTTCCTTCCTTTTTCAGGCTCAGTAATATGCCATCATGTGTATATGCTACATTCTGTTTATCCATTCACCATCAGAGGACGTGTGTGTTGTTCCCATCTCTTGGGTATTGTGACTAATGCTGCTATGAACATGGATTATTTCTATTTTTAAAGAAATGGGAAGATGTCTCAGTGCAAAATGTGTTAGCTACACATCATGGAGAAATGGAGGACCCTAGGTTAGGAGTTGGGGGTCCTCTGTTATGGCCACCTGTGGAGACCCACCAACTCCTTTTAGTTTCCTTCCTTCTTTCTTGGGCTTCAGTGTCCTCCTGTGACAGCAAGGCGACCTGCCTGACCAGGTGGTCTCCCCGGGCCTGCCAGCCACAGGTTTTCTGAACCCCAGGTCCATTTGCACTCTTCATCTCGTGTTTCCCGCTCTGACTCTGTTCCTTCCCTCTTCCTTTCCCCCTGTCTCATGCTGCAGCAGGGACTCTGGGATGGGAGGACAGCCTCCTGGGCTGGAAGTAGGAGGGGGGAGGCAGCTGGGTATAATGAAATGGGCTTCAGAGTTGCCTCTCCCAAAGTTGGGGGGGAAGATACCTGCCTGATGCTGAGTCTCAGGCGAGTCTGAACAGTGGTGTCAGCTGGTTATCTCACCCGGGCACTCACCAGGGTCATCTCCAGATCTCAGCCAAACCAGAAAATGGTCTCAGCTTCTTGGTTACCCTGGAGCCACAGGAGTGGTGATCTCTCTCAGCAGAGCCTGAGAAGCCAGTTCATTCCAAACATTCCAGCTTGGTTTGCAACCACCTCCTCACCCCACCTTCTGGCCATACCCCAGGATGCCCACAGCCCCACACAGGGTTAGGGTTAGGCCTTTGCTGGAGCTGCTGACTCAGCACGTGTGGAAAGGCCTATCAGCCCTCATCTCCTGCCTACTTCTTGACCGTCTCTGGCCCTCTTCATTCTTCACAGAACTGCTCTGCTTTTCTGTAGAATATACTGGTCTTCCCCCACCTCCGTCTCAGGTAGAAGTCATTGCTCTCTGCTCTGTATCCCCACCAACATGCTTGCTTCCCCCTTGCAGTAAATCATTCCATTATAGTAGTTCATTTTTGCTCCCACCAGCCTTGGTGGTGTTTGGAGGTGAGAACTCTGACCGATCCCCCTTCGGGCCACCCCTACCCAGCCCAGGACCTGGCACTGAGTGGGGCTTAATAAGTTTGGATGGCTGGAGGGAAGGGAGAGAAGCAGAAGGAGGGCCAGTCTGTGGTCCCCAAGTTTCAGAAGATGCATGCTATTTCAATCTTGCCATTATTTTCTCAGATAAAGTCATGTTTGGAGCAGTTTTCTTCCAAAATGGAATTGTTCTTAGCAAGAACCCTATCCAACTGATTCATTTAGTTGAATACTTTGGTGTGGATATAGGTAGCGTGTTTCTGGGAAGCCATGTTCTCTGGCATGGAGCATAGCAGTGGCCCAGAGTCCTTGTCCCCAGGTCTGAGATTCACGTGGGACTGGCCGCTGGGCTGCCTTGCTTCTAATATTCTGATCCTGGCCTTAAGTGAGTCCCCATCCCTGCTTTGGGACAGAACAAGTCCCGGGGAGGTTGGGGGCTTGAAAGCGTGGAGAGCCAAGCAGACCTGGAGTTTCCATGTGAATACAGTGGCCCGCCAAGGAATGAACAGGGGTCTGTTGCTCATGAGCCCTTCTGCTTTCTCACACCGGCCTGTAGGCACTGCTTGGAGGCCTGAGGGGCTGGGCACAGGGGACCGCATGAGGCTCTGTGTGTGCTTTAGCCTGAGGACTGCCCATGTGTTTCTTCTCCCGTGCTCTCCCAGCTCTGTTGGTAACTACTACCTGATGCTATCCTCAGGATCCTGAGGTCTCCACTAGGCTTAGTAGAAGGAATATTGAGACAAATCAGTGAGGTCTGCCACAGGAGCTGGAGAGAAGAGCCACGCCAGTGTCCCACGGGCTGCCTTCACGACTGACCGAGCACAGGCTTGCAATGATTTGGGATTGAATTCCATTCTACTCTGCGGGGCTCAGTTTTCCCATCTCTGGAATGGACATGTATCAGTCAGGGTTCCAGCTCAGCTGCTGTGACAAAGAAGCCTCCAAGTACTACTTATTTCCCTCCTACCTTCTCATGGAAGAACCCAGAGTTTCAGTGGGCAGTTCTTAGCTGGGAGGACAGCCGCCGTCCTTCATACACCTTCTGCTCATGAGCCTGAGGGGGCTGCTCCAGCTCTTGCGGTTTCCCAGCCAGGAAGAAGGGCAGCGCAGGTGGTGGCTTATAAAGGAAGGACCCAGGGGTGCCTGAGTGGCTCAGTGGGTTAGGCCTCTGCCTTCGGCTTAGGTCATGATCTCAGGGTCCTGGGATCAAGCCCTGCATTGTGCTCTCTGCTCAGCGGGGAGCCTGCTTCCCCCCTCTCTCTCTGCCTGCCTTTCTGCGTACTTGTGGTCTTTCTCTCTCTGTCAAATAAATAAATAAAATCATAAAAAATAAATAAAGGAAGGACCCAGAAGCTACCCACACAATCTCTGCTATCCCGTTTAGGCAGAGCAGTCACTAGGCTATACCTTGCTGCAGGCCTGGCTGGGAAATGGGGTCTTCAGCTGGAGACCCCTGTGTCTGGGTAAAACTCCCCTGAGCAGGAAAGGAGAAAATGAGCTGGCCCAGCAGATAATGCTAGCCACTGCTCATCTGCTACAGAGAACTGGGGACTGTAGGAAACGCCGAGTCCCCGGCACCTCCCAGACTTTCCCCGGGTTCACGAGATGCTTCCCTTTCCTCCCCTAGGAGCTGGTGAGGATCCTGCACAAGGCGCTAGAGGCTGCTCAGCAGGAGAAGAGGGCATCCAGCGCGTACCTGGCCGCGGCCGAGGACAAGGACCGGCTGGAGCTGGTGCGGCACAAGGTGCGGCAGATCGCGGAGCTGGGCAGGCGCGTGGAGGCCCTGGAGCAGGAGCGGGAGAGCCTGGTGCACACGGCCGGCCTGCGGGAACAGCAGCTGCAGGAGCTGCAGCGGCACGTGCAGCTGCTCATGGAGAAGAACCAGGCCAAACAGCAGGTCATCTGCAAGCTCTCTGAGCAGGTCACCCGGGACCTCATGCAGCCCGCTTCCCAGACGCCTGTGCCCCCAGGGGCGGCCGACAGGAACTTCCTGAGCCAGCAGGAGAAGATGGAGCACCTGAAGGTAGGGGCCCCTCCCCGCAGGCCCTGGGCCCTTGGTGGGGGTAGGGTTGGGGGCCCACTGCTCTCAACCCTGAGGGGTTCCTAGGTAGAGCAGGGATAACCCTTGGTACTGGTTCATGTCTGAAATACATATCAGTGAAAATATTCTACACATTTCCTCGCTGTCTTAACCAGAAGGTCCAGTGCAATTTGACTTTTTCATGATATCCTAGGCTGGAAAGGGAGGGTATCCCTAGATAACCTCTAGAAGTGGAAGAGCACAAGGTGAGGTCAGAATTCCTGAGTGCCAGGCCAGCTACGTGTCACGCCGATGCCCTTGGGAGCCCCCAGGGTGCCTGTTGGCCTCCTTCAGCACGCAGTCCAGGTGATGTGTGGCCGCCTGTGACTTGCCCAGAACCATGGCAGGAATCGCTGCTCCTCTGTGAGACTGTCTGCTGCACGGCAGCCCCCACCTTGGCTGCTCTGCTCCCATCATCTCATCTGCTGCCCCACCAGCCCTGTGAGGGTTGTGTGCTCCTCACTTGTGTGCTCCCCACTGTGGACTGGAAGGCTGAGGCTGAGAAGGGGCCGTGTGTGGAGGAGCTGGAGGACTGGAGCTCTCCGACAAGCGCCTGCTCGGCTGCCTTCCAGTTTCTTTGGGCCTTCCCGTTTGGGCCACCGTCCCTGCCTCCCCTTTGCCCAGGCAGGAGGCTGTGCCCTCCCACAGAGACCGATTACAGCATGGGGAGCAGGAACTTAATTTTTAGGTGTGATGCCTGCCGTGGACGTCAATGTCCTCTCTAAGACATGGTGACAGGAGTTGCCAGGCTGCCTGAAGGCCTGAGGCTGGGGATCGGCATTCAGAGCCCCCAGTATCCTTAACGGTGGTTGTATAACAGGGCCAGTCCTACCCAGATCCCCCCACGCACATGAATATGTATGTACCTATAACCCAGGGAGCTCCCTTGCCACGGGACCAAAGCAACGCTGCTGGAAGAGGGGAAGCAAAAGGAAAAAAAGAAACTCCAGAAGCTTTGGAGGGACCAGTGGGCAGTGTGATACGGTGTCCCCTGCCCCAGCTGTGAAGCCAGGCCTAGGTTTGTATCCAGGCTCTGCTGTGTGACCTCAGGCAGGGTCCCTCACCTCTCTTTAAAATGACCTCATTGTTCCTACTCATGGGGTTCATAGGGGGTGAAGGAAGATAACATGAAACCCAGATCCCTCCCATTTCCTTCAGCATGAAAAAACCACATAACCAGTCTTTGAATCTTTTCCCTTTAAAATCAGATTCCTTGACTTCAAAATGAAAACAAAATCCTTTCAAATGCAGATGGAGTGAAGCTATTAGAAAGCTCTCAGGACTGGAAAATTGCTTTCATCAAATTGCTTCCCTGCCCTCCTCTGCCCTGCTAAGAGTCTTCTGTCTGTGCCCATCCTGCTGGAATCCACAGGTGAAGACCCTGTAGAGCAGCTCCAGGGTTTGAGACGTAGATGTGTTGGGCGCCCCCGAGAGCCAACAGGAAGCAGTGACTTGCTGTGGGATCTGGAGTGTGCCCCTGGATTTGCATGTTCAGGAATTTATCAGTGAGCCCAGATAGGAGGAAATTCCTATCAACCAAACTTGCCTTGCTGCCATCCCCAGAGGCCCAGTGTTTGTGCCAGAAAGGAATCGCATGTGCTAGAATACCTCATTTGTTAGCCTTTACGTGTCTGATCTAGAAAAATAGAAAACTCCAAAAGCCATGGTCTTTCCATTTGGGGACAGAGCAATGTTCACATCTCCCACTTGCCCTGGGATGGAGGGCATGCGGCTTTAAGGAGATGCCCCCTTGTTGAAGCTGCCAGTTTGAGAACAGGATCACTGACCTCTTGAGTATCAGAATCTCTTGAAGACTCAGAGACCCAGTCAGTCTTTGACATTTTCTGGCAGGGACCGCTGAGCCCTAACGGGGTCCAGGGTCCCATAGCACAAGCAGCAGGGTTGCAGCTAGACCCCAGGTCTCCCTGCACACCATCCACTGCCTTCCCCATTAGCACAGGGGTCAGTCCATGCGGCGTTTCCCCCAAGAGAATTCCGAGGCTCCGATCCCTGTGAGGACAGACAGGCAGACTCTCTTCCTCCTATCCCCTTTCCCCAGTTGTTTTCCTCCTTTGCTTACCAGTGACTGTCATGTGCCTTTCTTTTCTCTGAGCTCTCTCTTTTTCCTCCCTACAGTTCTGAGCCACGGAGAGCACTCAAGGTAGGGTGATGAGCTGAAGGGGGAGGTGCTGCCCAGATGTCCCCCCACCCCCCACCCCCACGGCTGCTCCAAGGGGGCTCACACTTGCCCTCACTGTCTGGGCTGCAGGCAGGGTGCCCCCCAGCAACATGTCCAAAGCCTTGGAAGTGTCAGGGAGCCTCTCAGGGCCTGGGGTGAGGACAGAGGGACAGCAGCAGGAGGCAGCACGTAGCAGCAGACCCCGATGTGCTGTCACCAGCAGTTTTCTGTTCCTCTGTGGACCTCCCGCACTGGGCTTGGATCCTGCCTCTCTTGCGTTCTAAGTACGTGACTGAGGAGGACTTCCCCTCTCTGTATTTGTTTCCTCATCTGTAAAATGGGGACGATGGTACTTTAACACTTAGCCCCCCACGATGGAGATAAATCACATACAATAATGTGCGTGAGGGAGACAGGCCTGGCACACAGCAGCAGCTCCAGCAACGGGTGCTCCCTTCCTCCCTTGCCTGGAAATGTGTTGTATTTCCTCAGACATTTGGGATGAAGGCACAAGAGCATCATATCAAAAACGATTAACAGTAATTAACTCGTAGTATGGTAGTATCCAGTCAGCGTTAAAATTTTCCAACTGATTTGTAAATGTTATTAATAGCTTTTGGGTTCTTTTATATAATCTTTAAAATAAATTCATGAAGAAAAGAGGGCACAACAGCAGCCTGGGAAGTCTCTCAGTGGGGGAGGGAGGAGTGCAGCGGATGACAGTAGTTCTCCAGGTGCCCCAAGAGCCCAGTGAAGGAGGTGACACTCATATTCACCACAGGCCAGTCACCATTCTCAGCCTATTGTGCATATTAACTAATTGCACCCTGCCCACAATGCCTGAGGCAGACCTGTTATCCTTCCTGTTTTCCTGGGGAGGAGGCCCAGAAAGGGCAAGGAACTGTGCTGGGCTCCACCCGGAAGGCAGGATTTCTGTCGGGGCCGCAGGGCCCAGGACCAGCTCTCTGACCGGAAGGCTGTGCCTGCCTCTCTGTGGTGTTATTGTGCTCGAGGGTCAGAGAGGTCAGAGGAGCCTGCGTGCAGTCAGCCCGACTGCCAAGCATAGCCCTTGAAGGACGGGACTAGACGTCTGGCGTCCAAGTGGATCAACAGGCCCAGAGCTTGGGGAGGATCTAGGCTGTTAGTGCTGTGGTTGGACTTGGCTTCAGAATCAGACACATCTGGGCTCGGTCACACCCAGTCTCATACAGTTGTGTGACCTCAGACAATGCACTTGTCCTTTCAGAGCCTCTGAGACCGCACCTGAGTGCCTTTCGGGGCTGCCGGGGAGGTTGAGTGGGGTGATGTGCTCAGCACGGGCTGGGAGCTCAGGGTGATGGTGTCGGGTGCCCGCACAGCTTCTGTGTTCCTAAACCTGCCAGTCCCCAGACACCTAGACGGAAGACTGTCACGGGTGGGGGAGGGGGCCGTCCTGGAAGAGCCTGACATTCACAGGAGGTTGGTCCTCGTGCTGCAAACATGAGGGCTCGCACCAAGCCTGCCACCCCTCCACCTAAGGATAAGAAGATGGGGGCCATAGAGAGGAAGCAGGCAGACGTTTGTACAGAGAAGAGCTGGTACCCCCTGGCAGCATTTCTGAGAAAAGGGGGCCCAGAGTTTGACCTAAGGTAGACATGGTGGGAGAGGAGGAGGACGTCCAGGCTGGGGAGTTGGAGCTACATGGGTTCAGGCCGGGTTGTAGGAGCAGAGAGTGAGTACGTGAAACCTTACAGCCCGGGCACAGTGAGGGACCCAAAGGCAGGGGTGGTCAGGGTGAGAGACGCCTCGGACAGCCTCAGTGGGGGGGTGAGAGGCCTTGTGATGAAGCCAGCCAGGGGCTTTTATTTCTAGCTGAGGAGCTCTGGGAGCATGTGGCCTTCCCACTGGGTCAACCATCCAGGCAGAAGGCAGCAGACCCTGGGTATGAATTGGAGCTTCTGGGCTGGGAATGATCTTGGCCAGGATGCAGGCCTGCCCAGGGAGGACCAAGATGGCCTGTGAGCAGAGCACCTGTGACCCATCCCTGATAATGAGGTGCCACAGCCATCACAGGTGTGATGCTCTTACTTTCCAGATAAGTCAGGGCCTATCCATGGTCATGCCTGCAATAGTGTCTCTCTCATGCACTTACAGCCCAGTACATTTCTTGAATGGGAACCGAGAGGGTTGAGTTGCAGCGAATGTCCTGGAATTGCTGGGTATAGCTGTGAACATGCATTGTCCATTGCTTCTGTAATATCCATCCCAGTGGAACAAAGGTTGAGAGCCAGTGCTGTGGCTGTTCCTTTCCAAGGCTCAGGCTTCTGCTTAAGCCTCCCCAGTCCTTGGCCAGCTTCTTCTCAAATCCCCCGGCAGTAGGATCTCACCCCACCCACTGGACAGCTTGCAAAAGGAAAACTCTAGACACAGAGATGCACATCACAGCATTATTCATAATCAAAAACCAACTGGAAACACTCAGGGCTCAAATAAAAAAATAACAGGGGAAGGATTATGACCGAGGTGTAGTAAATTCACCCAAGAAAATGGTCATCAGATATTTAAAGTAATCTTCAGGAAGCTTATGTAACATAGAGTACAGTTGACCCTTGAATAACAGGGGTTTGAATTGCACGGGTCCACTTATAGGCAGATTATTTTTTCCTGATAAATACAGTGTAGTTATGTTAAAGTATTTTCTCGTAATGATTTTCTTAGTACTCTCTTTTCTCTAGCTTACTTTATTGTAAGAATACAGTATATACTGCACACGGCATATGAAATGTGTGCTGATTGGCTCTTCGCATTCTTAGTAAGGCTTTGGTCAATTGTAGGTGATTAGCATTTAAATCTGGTGGGGGAGTCAAAGGTTATATACAGACTTTTCACTATGTGGCAGGAGTGGGGGATTCAGCACCTCTAACCCCAGTGTTGTTAAAGGGTCAACTGTATTTACAAGGTGGCATTACATTAAAAAAATTTCCACCCAAAATTGTTCAGTATGATTCCAAATATGTGACAACATATGTTTATTTTTTTAAAAAAAACACTACTTGGATGTTTGTTTGCTTTGGTCTCTATACTTACTATTAATGGCACTTGTTACCTCAGGTCATCTCCCAGCCCCCCAGGGAGTAGTATTTGCCCCTTTTACAGGTGAGAAAACAGAGTCAGAGGTGTTCAGTGAAGCATCCCAGGCAGGAAGTTAGAACCACAGCATGAACACCAGACTCAAGGCCCTCTCTACCATATCCTTCTGGGATCAAGATCAGCAAAGGGGCCTGCCTATAATACTATTTCTTGCAGACTTTTTCTTGTGTTTTCATTACTAGATATTTCTAAAGGGAGGAGATGTTGGCAGCTCATCTGAGGGTAAAGATGAGAGAGATGTTTGTGGTGCAACTCATCAAACGCCTTGGTCTCTTTTCCAGGATGACATGGAAGCTTATCGGACCCAGAACCGCTTCCTCAACTCGGAGATCCACCAGGTCACAAAAATATGGAGACAGGTGGCTGAAAAGGAAAGGGCCCTCCTGATGAAGGTAAGAGCTGGAGTCCATCTCCATGCCCAGCCATCCTTTGGTCCCTCAGCTTCTCACCCCTATATGACTCTGTCCTTATCAACTGTGCTACCTCTGGACTGTGCCCTTTATGAGCTGCCTTTCCAGCCTCAGGCATCTGTGCTCTGCTGATTGCTGCTTCTGATCACAGAAATGCCGATGAAGAGACAGGCAGCCATCATTGCACCTCCCCTCCTTGCTAGAGTAACTTCTGGAGGATTCAAAGGGCTGCCACTCTTCCCCAGCCCCATTCATTTCTCTCTTTTCCCCCTGCATTTTGGGAGCCAGTTATTAAAGACTAGATATTCCAAAACAACTGCATATATGGGGAAATTAGAAAGTGGCCTTGCACATCCAGGGAAAGGCTCAGAAAAGACTTGAGAACTTAAGTTTTACCTTAGGCTACCCTTGGCACAGAGATAGCCTATAACAATCAAAAAACAAAAACAATTTTTTCTCAGATTGGGAGAATCTGATTTCTAGTGTTCAGATGTCCAGTTTTCAACAACAAAAAAAACTCAAGGCATACAAAGATACATGAAAGTATGGCCCATTTGAAGGAAAAACATAAATCAATAGAAACTACTGAAAAAGACTTGGTACTGGCTAATACCAGACAAAGACTTTGAAACAGTTGTCTTAAAGATGCTCAAAGAACGAAAGGAAGATGTGGAGAGTCAAGAAAGAAATGTATGAACAAAATAGAAATATCAAAGAGTTAGAAAACCTATAAAGAATATAGGAGCTGGAGCTGGAGCTGAAAAGTACAGTAACTGAAATGAGAGATTCACCAGAGGGATTCAAAGGTAGATTCCAGCAGATAGGAGGAATCAGTGGGCTTGAAGATAAGACAGTGGAAATTATTCAGTCTGAGAAACAGAAAGGAAAAGGATTGAAGAAAAGTAAACAGAGCCTAAGTGATCTATGAGACACCATTAAGCAGACCAACATACTCTTTATAGTATGGTTGTCCCAGAAGATGAAGAGAGAGAGGAAGGGGCAGAGAGAATATGAGAAGAAATAAAAGCTGAAAACTTCCCAAATTTGATGAAGACATGAATAAAAACAACCAAGAAGGGCACCCGGGTGGCTCAGTGGGTTAAGCCTCTGCCTTCCGTTCAGGTCATGATCCCAGGGTCCTGGGATCAAGCCCTAAATCGGGCTCTCTGCTCAGCAGGGAGCCTGCTTCCCCACCCCCCCGTCTCTGCCTGCCTCTCTGCCTACTTGTGATCTCTGTCAAATAAATAAAAATCTTTAAAAAACAAACAAAAAACCAAGAAGCTCAACAAACTTCAAGTAAGATAAACTTGAAGAAATCCACACTGAGACACATTACAATCAATCTTTTGAATGCCAAAACAGATTGCTTGAAAGCAGAAAGAGAAGCAACTCCTCACATACGAGGAATTTTCAAGATTATAAGTGGATTTCTCATCAGAAACTTTGGAGGCCAGCAGTGGGCCAATATATTCAAAAAAATAAAAACAAACAAAAAATGATGAACCAAGAGTTCATATCTGGCAAAACTTTCTTCCAAAAATGAGGGAGAAATTAGACATTTTCAGAGAAACAAAAGTTGAGAAACTTTGTTCCCACTAGATCTACACCACAAGAAATACTTGGACAGTCCTGGAGGGTGACACTTGACAGTAACTCGGGGTATATGAAGAAACAGAAACCTCAGTAGAGGTAAATACATGGGCAGTTATAAAACCTAGTATTATTTTTTTTTAATATTTTATTTATTTATTTATTTGTCAGAGAGATACAGAGAGAATGCACAAGCAGGCAGAGAGGCAGGCAGAGGCAGAGAGAGAACCACGCTCCCTGCCAAGCAAGGAGCCCAATGCAGGACTTGATTCCAGAACCCTGGGATCATGACCTGAGCCAAAGGCAGCGGCTTAACCGACTGAGCCACCCAGGCGTCCCATAAACCTAGTATTATGATAAAAATGGTTTGTAATTCCACCTTTGTTTTATATACAATTTAAGAGCATAATACATTTCTTAAATGATTAATCCAAAAGCTAGTATTATTACAGCTTTGGTTTATAACTCCACACCTTGTTTTCTACCTAATTTCAGAAACCAATGCATTTAAAAGAATTATTACTTTATGTTTTGGGGCTTACAATGTGTGAAGATGTGTTTTGTGATAACCAAAAGAGTAGGGATGGAACTAGAAAGGAACAAAGTTTCTGCAAGTTATTGAAGTTCACCTGGTATAAATTCAAATTAGGATGTTATAACTTTAGAATTTTAAAGTAATCCCTATGGTAGCCACAAAGAAAATAGCTATAGAATGTACACAAAAGGAAATGAAATGGGAATTTAAACATTTCACTACAAAATATCAACACACAAAAAAGGCAGTAATGTTGGAAATGAGGGACAAAAAATGCTATAAGTCATAGAAAGCAAATAGCACAAAGACAGAAGTCTCTTCTTATCAATAATTACTTTAGATGTAAATGGATTAAACTCTCCAAGTAAAAGACAGAGATTGACAGAATGGATAAAAACACATGATCCAACAATATGCTGTATACAAGAGACTCACTTTAGATCCAAAAACACAAATGGATTGAAAGTGAAAGGATAGAAAAAGACATTCCACGCAACAGTAACCAAAAGAGAGCAGGGTGGCTATATCAGACAAAAGAGACTTTAAATTTTTTTAAAGTTACAAAGGACCACAAAAGACATTATATGTTAATAATATGTTCAATACAGTGAAAAGATATAACAGTTATAAACATTTGCACAACTGATGACAGACCAGTAAAATATAAGAAGCGAAAATGGACATAACTGAAGGGAGAAGTAGATAATTCTACGATAATAGTTGGACACTTTAGTACCCCCACTCTCAGTAATGGCTAAAACAACCAGATGGAAAATAAGTAAGGAACTAGAGGCCTTGAGCAACACAGTCAACCAACTGGATCCAACAGGCATAGCACAGAACATTCTACCCAGTGACAATAGCACACATATTCTCCTCAAGTGTGTATGGGACATTTTCCAGAACAAGCCATATGTTAGGCCACAAATTCTGTCTCAGTAGATTTAAAAAGATAGATACCATGCTAAGTATCTTCTCCAACTGCCACAGGATGAAGTTAGAAATCAATAACAGAAGCAAAACTGGAAAATTCACAAACTTGTGGAAATTGAGCAACACACTTTTCAACGATGAGCCAAAGAGGAAATTACAAGAGAAATAAAAAAATACTTAAAGGCCAAAGAAAAAGAAAACATAACACACCAAACTTAGGGGATGCAGCAAAAGCAGTATGATGGCCTGAAGCTGGGGTGCAGCCAATGTTTGGAGATGGAAACCTTGGGCAGGAGTGCAGCAGAATGGCAGCCATGGCCCAGAGGCAGCCATGACCTGGAGGTTCGCCCTCTGCCACCCCAGGACGAGACAGGAGCCAGGCAGGTCTGGAGGTCACAGTAATGTGCTGAGGACAAGTTTTCCAGTCCGGCTTACACAGAAGGAAAGTGGGCCCAGGAAAATGACCTGACTTGCTCAGCATACCCAGCTTTATGGAAAGAGAAATACAGGGACAGGGAGTACACAGGAAGGCCACCGGTGGGAGAGAGGTGGTGTGTTAGAGGAATGGAGAGAGCCAAGACTGCAGAAGCAGAAGGCACAGGGCAGTGGCCAGAGCCTCATGGCCCTCTCCTAGGCACTGCTCAGTAGTAGCACTAGAGAGAGCTGCTCTAGGCCAGGTGCCCTGCGAGGGGTTTACACACAGCTGTTCACCTAATCCTCACCAGAGTCCTGGGACAGGCTCTATTATTTCCATGGTTTAGATGAAGAAGCTGAGGCACAGAGAGGTTAAGCAACTTGCCATAGGTCCCCCAGCCAGCAGTGGCTGAAGCAGGATGGGACTTGTAGTCCCCAGCAAGAACCCACACTGCCCCAGCCCACCTCTCCTCTCTTTCTTTGGAATCCACCTGCAGCCCTGGGCCTGGCTGTCTGGCCTGGAACTGCTTGTGCCTCGCTATAAACCCTGGGGTTTGGGGCCCGTTTCCTTTCCCTTAGGTGATGGGCTGGGGGTGGGACCGGGGTGGGAGATGCCGCTGGAGAAGGGCTTTGCTGCCTCCAGCTGCTCAGCCCTCCTTGGGCGGGTAGGGGGGAGGCGGAGGGATGCCAAGCAGATGGCCTGATAGCTGCCCCCCGCCCTCCACAGTGTGCCTACCTCCAAGCCAAGAACTGCCAGGTGGAGAGCAAGTACCTGGCTGGGCTGCGGAGGCTGCAGGAGGCCGCGGGGGGCGAGTGCACCGAACTGCTCAGGCAGCTCATCCAGGAGGCGCTGCAGTGCGAAGCTGGGGAGGCCTCTGAGGAAGGTGTGGAGCTGAGCCCTCTCAGGTGAGCCCAGCAGCCAGCAAGGGCGGCTCTTGGTCTATGTGACCTGCGGGGACCCGGCTGCCCTGGTGCTGGCTCCTGCTGATCACATACAAGCCCTGCACGCCCCTTACTTTCTCATATCTTCAGATAAACAAGCATGCTCTTGGCATGAGCCCCGTATTACAGTTGGGGTGATGCAGGCTCAGAGGAGGCCACCCCTTGCCCAAGGCCACACAGCCTATTCGTGCAGCTGACCTGGGTCTACCCCTGAGAGCACCATTTTTTCTGCTTCCCCAGGCTTTCTCCCTGAGGTGCTTGTCAGAGAGGGGAGGAGGGGAGACAAGCCCGCTGCCTTCCCTGAGCCAGGTCCTTGCTGACCATGTGAACAGTAGCAGTTAAATGTAACAGAAGGGGCTGTGGGTGGGATCCAAGGGCCCCCAGAGGCTGGGTGGCCCAGGGGAAGGAGCCCAGGCTTTGGAGCCTGGCTCTCTCATTATGTGACCTTGGACAAGTCACTTTACCTCTCTGGGCCACATATTCAGCCTCCATCAGATGTGGGCTAGGATCCCCGTTTTGCAGGATCAGTAGGACTAACTGAGACAGCACATGCAGAACACACAGTGAGGGCAAAGACCTGTGGACTCAGCGAAGGGCCATCTGGAATGGACCCCCAGCTCTCCCATCTTGTCACTGATGCTACCTGTTGCCCATCCATCTTACTCTCTGTGCACAAGGGATTCTGTATTGGCAGTGCCAGACTCCTTGAGCCCAAGGCCTCATGGAGTAATAAGAGGGTCCTTTATATTTGCACAGATGCACTTACTATGCTCTTACTGTGCACCAGGCACTGACTAGGCCCCAAGCATTTTATAACAGAAGACATCAACGGGTCTTCATGAGGCAGAGCAAGAATTCTTCTACCCACTGTAAAGATGAGCAAACTGAAGCTCAGAGAACTGAAATGACCCACCCAAAGCTGCATGGCTAAGCCACAGTGAAGCCCAGGCAGGAAGCTTGCCTGGGGTCCCCCCTTAGCCCCCTCCTTGTCCCTGCCCCTTGTCTAGGGAAGGGCTCTGCAAGGTGCTGCTAACATAGGCTTTTGCTGGCAGTGAGTATGATGAGTATGGCTTCCTGACGGTGCCTAACCACGAGATGGAAGACCTGAAGCTGCTGGCCAAGATCCAGGCGCTGGAGGTGCACTCCCACTACTTGCTGGCCCATGAGGCCGTGGAGCGGCCACTGCGGGAGCGCTGGGCTGCCCTGGGTGATCTTGCGCCCTCGGCCGAGCTCAAGCAGCTGCTGCGGGCAGGTGTGCCCCGAGAGCACCGGCCGCGTGTCTGGAAGTGGCTGGTCAACCTCCGCGTCCGGCATCTACAGAGCCCCGGCCGCTACCAGGCACTGCTGAGCCAGGGCCAGGTCCGAGAGCACCCTGCCGCCCGCCAGATCGAGCTAGACCTGAACCGGACCTTCCCCAACAACAAGCACTTCACCTGTCCCACCTCCAGCTTCCCTGACAAGCTACGCCGGGTGCTGCTGGCCTTCTCCTGGCAGAACCCAACCATCGGCTACTGCCAGGGCCTGAACAGGTGAGCATCAGAGCCCTAGGGAGGGCACAAGGTTTTTTACAGCACCCCTCTTTCTCTTTGAAGCCTCCCGAGAACCTGGGAGAACCTGGACTCATCCAGAAGGCTTGATTCCCATCATACAGATGGGGACAACATGGACATGTTCAAGATGGGGACAAGGGCAGGTTCAAGATGGAGGGGCTCCTCATGCTATGCTCTCTCCTTTGGCTTGTGTTCAGGGTGGTGCCACTCATACAGACAGCCTTGTGAACGGTCCCCTGGAATTCTGTAGTGCATAGCTCAGCTCGCATAGTGCAGAACTGTCTGGATCATTTACTTTAAACAAAACCCATTCAAGGGAGCCCAAGAAAAAGAGAATTGGTAAATGTCACAGCAGAAGTTCATACAAGCCAGGAAAAGAAAATAGAGGACGACAGGGCACCTGGGTGGCTCAGTCGTTAAGTGTCTGCCCTCAGCTCAGGTCATGATCCCAGAGTCCTGGGATCAAGCCCCACGTCACACTCCCTGCTTGGTGGGGGCCTGCTTCTCCCACTCCCATTCCCCTGCTTGTGTTCTCTCTCTTGCTGTGTCTCTCCCTGTCAAATAAATAAAATCTTAAAAAAAAAAAAAAAAAGAAAGAAAGTAGAGGACAAGTCCAGATGGTCGTTAGAAACCGAGGCATCTCCTCTCTCCAGCAGGCCACAGCCCTACATAACCCCAGGGGTGCTGTGGGGACAAGTCCCCCAGGCTGTGCAGCACCACAGTCCGGCTCTGCAGCCCTCCATGGGGCCGCTTCATCTCTGGCCTCACTTGCTCTACATGTCTGCTTCCTTTTCTCAGCAGAACAGACTCTGTCTGTCATTCCTGGACATTTAGGGCCCCTTGAGGCTGTCAGAATGGAGACCTCAGCCCCCGAGTGTGGAGCCTTTTCAGCAAATCTTCCCATGGGTCAACACCCTCATGTTCCAGGCCGAAATTCCGAAAGGAAGGAATGTGATTGACCCAGCCTGGATTCATTTCTGCTTCTGGTCCAACAGTAGGATGGAAGGGTTTGGGAGTGGAGGTGGGGTGGGGTCACCTGCTAGGGCTGTCCCCTCCAGTACTTCAGGACTCTCATGGATGCCCCCAAGCTATCTCGATAGGGATTACATAATTTCAGATATTCTCTAAAGCAAGTTTTGACTCAATTCAATTTAAACACACATATACTCAAGTGAAATTAACGTAAGACATTCTGCCCCCACCCCCAGAGGCGGTGTGTGACATTTATTTAACACAGAATAAACATTCAGAGAGTCCCTGCTCAAATCTGAATGATTCCTAAGGGTAGATATTTTTGAGCCTGATTTCCAGCATAAATTGGGTGAAATTGAGCATATATACATGTTCAGTTACTAGAAATTCAGAGTTAAGGCACAGCACAGCTAATCTAAGCTGGAGGGGGGAGGGGGGAAATCCTGTAGTGGGAAGGGTCTTGAGATAAACCTCCCAGAAGGAAAGAAACTTCTCCCTGTGTGGAAAAAGCAGCACGAAGGCTGTGGAGGGGCATGTAGGAAAAACAGATGGAGGCTGGGTGACACCCAGGATTATTTCTTTAACTCTTTCTCTGGATGCTTTTTTTAACTAATAGTTGATGTTTAGGCAAATATTCAGATTATTGCTTAAAATCGAAAATTGTTTGTAATGGGAAGAGTCCCTTCACCCACGGAGAGTGGGGCCCTTTAAACCCCACCCTGAGGGCGGGCCCCTTTCACTTGTCTGAGAGTCGCCATCTAGTGGCAACTGGTAGAACAGCGTGCATGGTGTCCCAGAAGACCCTGCAACAAATCAGCCTGTTTCTTTTTCTTTCTTTTTTTTTTTTTAAGATTTTATTTATTTATTTGCCAGAGAGAGAGAGAGAGAGAGCACAAGCAGGCAGAGTGGCAGGCAGAGGCAGAGGGAGAAGCAGGCTCCCTGCTGAGCAAGGACCCTGATGTGGGACTCGATCCCAGAATCCTGGGATCATGACCTGAGCCGAAGGCAGCTGCTTAACCTACTGAGCCACCCAGGTGTCCCCAGCCTGTTTAGTTCTATTTTATTTTATTTTATTTTGTCTTTCAAATCATCCTGTTTATAGGGTGACAGATATCATAGTAATGATACAGTGCTAATTTAGGGCAAAAACTTTAAAGCCAATTCTCTTTAAAATATAAGTGGAGTGCATTAGAAATAGCTGTTTCTTTCCCACATCACCACATTACCTCCTTTGCAGACCCACTTGAGCCTGGATGCCTTAGGTTGGAGTCTGGCTGAAGCCCTGAGCAGTTGGTAGGCCCTGGTTGGTACCAGCAGCCTCTCTCTACTGACCTTTCAATGTGTGCAGAAGTCTATGCTGGTGTCTGCATCCAGCTTCTGGACTGAGCATGTCCCAAGGCTCGGGTGGGGTGGGGAAAATACCAGGCTGGACTTGGGGAGCCCTGGGTTCTAGTTCTACTCTGCTAAACTGACCCTGTGACCCAGAGCAAGTGACTTCTGCTTTCCAGGACTCGGTCTTTCTATCTGCAATAAGTTTATCTAGACCGGGGATGACCAGTAGGAAGCACCTGCCTGGAGCCCTGTCTTGTGAGTTTCTGAGGCAACCTCCAGAGTCAGGGGGAAAGAGCACAACAATTAGTTACGTCTGCCCTGAACATAGACAAAAGAGAGTGGTGGCCAGTGTTTCACACTTTTGCTATCCAGGAACTAAGTGACCTTAGAAGACTCCCTTCCCCAACTCTGAGAGGGGAGAGCTCCCTATTGCCCAAGAAACCTGTGTCTCTTCTTTCCTCCACTCAGCTCATACTCAGGAGGGTTTGTATAGATATTTTAGCCAGAGTGGAAAGAAATTCCTTCCCAGTCTACTGGGGAGAGAAAAGGGGTTTCTTTTTCCTTTGGAGAATTGCCCCTGTTTCTTTAAACAGTGTGAAACTCAGAACTGAGATTGGAGATCATGAATCCAGTCTAGTAAGAGTCCAGAGAAGGAAAACTAGCTGGACAATGAAATGTGTTCTTTTTTTTTTTTTAAGATTTTATTTATTTATTTGACAGGGAGAGATCACAAGTAGGCAGAGAGACAGGCAGAGAGAGAGGCGGAAGCAGGCTCCCTGCTGAGCAGAAAGCCCAATGTGGGGCTCAATCCCAGGACCCTGGAATCATGACCCAAGCCGAAGGCAGAGGCTTTAACCCACTGAGCCACCCAGGCGCCCCTGAAATGTGTTCTTTAAGACCAGCAAGAGTGTGAGGCTTCACACTACTATAAGGTGGCATCTCCCTAAGGGTGTTCAGTGGGTGCACTGTACAAAAGGGGCTCCCTAGCTCCACTGGACAGCCTTGGGTTAGAGTCACATAGGGTTCTGTCACTGCAGAATTTCTCAGAGGCTATTAGGAAGATGTTGTATATCATCAGCCTCTAAAAGGGGGCTAGAGTACATAGCATTTCCCAAACATTTTTTGAATTTGGGACCTTGTGTTCACCTAGCATCTTGAGAGACCACTGCATCTTGGGAAATGTATTTCTGGATTGACTGTGGGTAAGACCTGCCAGGAAAGATGGGAGAATACTTCCTCTAGGTCAACATCCCTGCTCAGCTCTGTGGGTTTTTTCCTTTCTTACCATGATCTTAGTAGAGCCTTGTGATAACTTTGCGGGGAGTTCAGGAAGCAAAGGAGAGAAAGAATTCTGTGTATTGAACATCTGCTATATGCTAGATAGTTAGCAAGGCACTGTAAGTCTGCCTTCTCGCTCCAAATGCCACACAGCCCTGGGAGGTAGAGATTGTTGATCCCACTTCACAGATGATGAAGTAAGGCTCAGAGAGTTTAACACACTTGTTTAAGGTCTCAAAGCCTGTGGATATTAAGTGAGGACAGCTCACATTCATAAAGCACTCCCTACCTGTCAGGTCCTAAGCAGGGCATTTATCTCGTGCTAACTTCATTCATCCTCATCATAGTCCCGTGATTATTATGAGGAGGTTGAGCCTCAAGAGAAGTTTAGGAACTTGCCCAGATCACCCAGCCAGGAAGCAGCAGACCCAGAATTCATACCTAGGTAATGGGACTCCAGAGCCCTTCCCTAGAAACTCAGATCCCTCCATTGCTCCGGAAATCCCCTCCGTAGTCCTCCTCCAAGGAACGTTCATCTCACCCCAGGTGCTGGAACAATAGCCTGGTTAGGAAGTAGGGTTGGACCAGAGGTCTGTCTCTGCCGCCCTCTGCCTAGCTGCAGCTTCTACACATCACCCCAGGGCTCCTTTCCTCCCATTCCAGACTGGCGGCCATCGCTCTGCTCGTCCTGGAGGAGGAAGAGAGTGCCTTCTGGTGTCTGGTGGCCATTGTGGAGACCATCATGCCGGCTGATTACTACAGCAAGACGCTGACGTCATCCCAGGTGAGCAGGGCAGGGATGGCCGGGACTTAGAGGCCATGCGGGTTGGTGCTCCTGGAGTAGTTCCTTCAAGCCAGTGAATCTCAGAAGAGTCAGGAAGCTCTCAGGCCTCCATTTCTCCCTCTGTTCAAGGGGCCAGTAACCTCTACCCCAGACCCGTGGGCAGTTCAGGTGAGCTGATGGGCTTTAGACTTGTGAGGGTCCTGCCCATAGGGTAGATTGTTGTTATTCTAGTGGTGACACTAGGTCATGAGAAATGGTTTGGGGTTTTTTTGTTTTGTTCTTTTCAGAAATGGTTTCTTGTGGGGGGAAAGAAGCAAATCTAGAATCTCTTGCTTTTTGCCAGTAAATAATTTGAAAACCGAGGTCAAGTGGGTGGAAGTGGGGCTCAGGGTGGGAGGTGGGGACGAGTCTCTGCACATGCTCGTCACAGCCTCCCGAGAAGCACTGCTGCCTCCATCCTCGCTGCCCTCTCACTCTGAGCCCTGGCCAACCCTAGAGTCAGGTGCAGCTAGATCCAGAGCCCACCCCTCCCCTGGCCAGCTGCATGGCCTTGTGGCCTCCCCTCTCTCAACCCCCAGTTTGTACTTCTTCTTGGGCTTGCTGACAGGTGTAAATGCGAAACCATTTCCGATCTCCCATGTCCTCTCTCGCTTCACCCCTCACCCGGGCCCTGGTACTCCCGCGATGTCTGCTTTATGCAGAGACGCCATGCAGAGGGGACTTTCTCACTTCCCACCCCAAACCTACCAAGTCACTACCTGCCCACCCACCCTGTTCCTCTCCTGTTATGATCGCCCAACACTGATTGCTCCTGTGGGACACCCACCTGGGCAGGAAGGTCAGCGGACACATGGGTGACCAATGTGAAGGAGGAAGGTCAGGGCCAGAGATCGAGACTGAGGAATCGCCAGGGAATAGGTGATGAAACGGGAAGGGAGGCCCAGCCTCATGGTGGCTCAAGGGGTGGCCCATTTCCCCGAGAATGACAAAGCTGATGTCCCCTTCAAGCTCGCTGCTCTGCCATCACTCACATACTGCTTTCAGCCCCCTGCTCAAGGTCACAGGACAGCCGTACCACCTCTGCCACTGTGGCCGTGGTTCAGGCTGGAAGAAGCAGAAGGTGCAAGGCGGGCGTGGGCTCCACTTCCCACAGCTCTCCCGCCCAGCAGGTGCTGTTAACACCTTACTGGTCAGAACTATGTCACATGGCACCTCTCACTGCAAGGCAGGCTGGGAAATGTTCCATATTTTATGGTCATGCTTTAATGTCTCCCAAATTGAGGTGTGTTGTATAATCAGTGTGGTGGTATGGGGTTGTTGGAGAGTTTTTTTTTTTTTCATTTTTTTACGTAGAAAATTTTGAATGTACAAAAAAATGAGAAAATCATATACGAACCTCCATATATCTATCACCTAGTTTGAATAATTATCAACCCAGGCATCAACTGCTGTTCCATCTCTACTACCACCCACTCCTCCTGCTTTGGTGATATTGAAATAAATCCCAGACATCACGTCAGTAAATCTATGACTCCTTTGGCAGGTTCTATGACATCTTAGGGTCAGTGAATCACCCTCGGTCTTGAGCTGGGTGCAGTGCACAGCTTTTATGTCAGGCCCAAAACGGAGGTACAGAAGGGGCCATGGTGTCAGCCGATACAAGTCTGAACTCCTGCTTGGCTTCAGGTTCAGGAGGGAAAATGGGCCAAAACACCACTAAGAACTTGGCCCACAGAGACCTCCACCCCTGAGCCCAATGCTCCAGCCCAGAAGACTGCCAGCCTGTGCTGGGAGCAGCAGGGTGCTGTGCCACTGTGCCTGTCTCCTGGCCATGGGAGGCCCCAGCTCCTCCAGGCACTCTGTGCTGCCTGGGGCTGGGGGTGACGGGGTCTGGGGCCCCAGGGGTGGGCCACGACTCCAGGACTGAGTGGGAAGGGCAGGGAGGGAGGCAGCCCCTTCTCTAGGGTGGTCCCTGGCAAGCCCTCTCTCTCTGGCTCCCAGGTGGACCAGCGGGTGCTCCAGGACCTCCTCTTGGAGAAGCTGCCCAGGCTGATGGCTCACCTGGGGCAGCACCGTGTGGATCTCTCCTTCCTCACCTTCAACTGGTTCCTCGTGGTCTTTGCAGACAGTCTCATCAGCAACATCCTTCTCCGGGTCTGGGACGCCTTCCTATATGAGGGCACCAAGGTGGGCCCTGTCGGGGGTGAGCAGGACAGTCCTGAGCAAAGCCCTGCAGCCCTCTGGGTCTCCGTTCTGCCCTGGAGAATGGGAAGACAGTCCTCCCTGGCAGGGCTGTTGAGGGCCTCTCCTGGGAGCATGGCTTTGTAAACTAAAGTGCTTTGCCTCTGAAGATATGTCTTAAAGTTGGGGGGATTTCCTTTCCCTAGGGAAGAGGCATGGCCACAATCCAGGAGGCCCATCCCTGTTTTCTCTGCTGCCCATCCAGTCACCCGGGCCCCTCCTTCTCTTCCTCCTGTTTGAACTGAGCCCCCTACTGGAAGTCTGGCATGTGGGTCCCAGCTTTACCTCTTACCTTTCTAGGAGACCCTGGGCAGGCCTCCCTGTGACCACCCCAGTTTCCCCACGGTAGTTGATAATGTACCACAGTGTACAGAGCACCTTCAGATCTGTTACTCTTTTGACTCCTGCTTTACTCGGTTTGACCCCATGTAAAGACAGTATTTCCCCCATTAGGTCCAACAGGGTAGCACCTCAACCAAGGCCCTGGGACAAGGCAGGACAGAGCCAGGACTCAGTCCCCATGCCTAGGTTCCACACTGTGCTGTCTGCCCCTGCCCCTCAGCCACCCCACATTCAAGCTTTCAAACTCTGGGTATGGGGGTTTTCCTCCCTCTGGGGATTACCTGCCCTGGCCCCAACCCCTCGTGCCCCACCTGAGCCCCCACTTTGCCCCCCAGGTGATATTCCGCTATGCCTTGGCCATTTTCAAGTACAACGAGGAGGAGATCCTGAGACTGCAGGATGCCCTGGAGATCTACCAGTACCTGCGCTTCTTCACCAAGACCATTTGCAACAGCCAGTGAGAGCCCACTTCCACCCCTGCCCTGCCTACCCGGCACTCCCACCACCCACACGCACCTCAGGATCCATAGCCCAGGGTAGGCAGGTGTTCGCTGAGTGGAGATTTGTTAGCGATACTGATTTACCGTTACAGCTTAGAAACCTTTAGGGACATCCCACTGCCCTGTGGTCTGTCTGCCCCTTACCATGGCGTTCAAGCCTCTAGGCAGTTTCATTTCTTTCCTACCTTTTCCTGCCAAACAATTATTTGAGTTCCTGGCTCAACACCAGCCTCTGGAATTTTGGCCTTGCACTTTCTTCTACTTAGAATGTCTCCCTGTCACCTCCACCGCTGCCCTCTTTGTCGGGCCAACCCCTACTCATTCTTCAAAACTCCACTCACAGGTCACCTCTTCCAAGAAGCCTTCCCTGATAAACCTTTTCTTACTGAGTTAGAGTTCCCATAGCCCTAAGCTTCTTCCTGTCTCAGTACACATCACTTTGGGTGTTGTCTTCTTATTCAGTTTCCTTCCTGGAAGGTGAGCCTCAGCCACATGGACAGAACAAATGGCAGGGTGCCCGGGAAGGCCCAGTGAATGCAGACCCAGCGGGGCCCTGGCTTTGGGCTAACTGTGCTCTCCCCCCAGGAAGCTGATGCACATCGCCTTCAACGACATGAACCCTTTCCCTATGAAGCAGCTGCGGCAGCTGCGGACAGCCCACCGGGAGCGGCTGGAGGCTGAGCTGCGCGAGCTGGAGCAGCTGAAGGCCGAGTACTTGGAGACTCGGAACTCCCAAATCCCAGCGGTGCCAGAGGGTTGTACCAGTGAGGACGAGGGGGAGGGGGAAGCCTGACTTGGCCACCTGCCCTTTCCAAAGCCCCTTCTCCCCTTTGGCTATCAGGCCACAAGGAGGATGGCCATGGAACAGGGGTCTGGCCCATGAGCCCCAGCACCATGTGACACTGGGCAAGTCCCTTCCCCTCTCTAGGCCTCAGTCTCCCCATCAGAACACTGTCTGCTGTGAAGCCATTGGTTGGGACTCATGAGCACATACCCAGGGATGCCACCCCTTTCTCTCTTCTTCCACAGAGCACTTTAGCACACAGACAAGCAAGAATGCTGTCTTATAGGGTAACCTGAACATTCTCTAAGTTTTATCTATATAAAACAATGCAAATGTTGGAAGTAGTTGACAAGCTTTGGAATTTGAATGATTCCTAGTCACCAGCTGCTCCTGGGTAGGCCCAGGGCCCCAGTGTGTCCCATCACTAGGGCCTTCCCAGCCTGGGGCATCCCTGAGTTCTGTTTCTGTGGGTGTCCCTGCAGGGCCCACCCACCTCCTGGCTTCCTGAGGAGTAAGGGCCCTGTGCATTTCGGGGGTATCCTCCTGGGCCATGGCACCTCTCCAGTGCTGGTTCTGCTTGTGTTCCAGGCCCAGCTCCCACCCACTGAAGCCTGTTTCCTGAGCCTTGCACCTATGTGCTCCTTTCCATTTACAGTCCGTTTTGGGAAGAGGGGTTCCGAGGGAAAAACTCCTGCCCACACCAAGAGGAACTTGGTGTGGGGGTTGGGTAGAGAGCCCTGGGTCAGGCGCCGGACGCCTGATCTCCCTCTGCCAGCTTCACAGGCCCAGGCAAGAAGAGTCCCCTCCTCTCTGAAAAGTGATTGGCTGGAGGGTGAGGAAAAGGTGGTGAGAGGGATAGAGCTACAGCCTGTCGCCAAGTCTGGACAGGCTCTTCTGGAACCTGCTGTGTGCAGGAACTCAGTTTCATTCTTCTGTGCTCTTCTGGACCCTTCCTCAGCAGTCAGAGGCCTCCCCGTTCCCTTCAAGGAGGGGGTCAAGGCTGCGCAAGTGATTTTGGCTGCTCATTTCTCAGTGAACCTTGGCTGAGTGGGTCCAGGCTCGCGCTTGGGTAGTCTTTGGCAGGAAGG
Organism: Taxidea taxus jeffersonii; assembly: GCA_003697995.1. Lineage (NCBI taxonomy): Eukaryota > Metazoa > Chordata > Mammalia > Carnivora > Mustelidae > Taxidea > Taxidea taxus. Next base: position 173,944 of record ML105808.1, read on the forward strand.
ACTAGGGCTGGGGGATTCTGGCATGGGAACTTCCAGTTCTGATCTGAGGTTCCTGTCCAGGGCTGGACAGGGGACCACACCTATTACTTGGGACTTTGAGGTGTTGGTGCACCAGACACCCAGTTCCCCGACACCGTGCCCCCTACAGAGCTCTGGGGAAAAGACGTCCAGAGTCTTTCCTCCCACACGATAGAGGCTGCTGGCTGGCCCCAGGGCCCTGGCTTTGCCGTGAGCACCCCACATAGGGTCTTGACGACTTTCCTCATTTTTCCCAAACTTTTACATCTGCTGAGATCCTTTCACTGCCAAATGGCATCTGTGAGGTGTGAAGGCAGCCTGTGGGGGTCCTAGCTGCACCCCCAACAGACTGGGTGCTGTACCCCTAAGGGCATCTCTGAGGAGACAAGGCCAGCCTCTTGCAGCTCGCAGGGGGCTAAAGGACACGACGCTGGTGCCAGGCACGGAGTAAAGCACCACCACCACCAGCAGGGAGAAACGTCACCCAGAGGGCTTTGAAAAGGCCCAAGGCTCCAGGAAAGATGGCCTTCAGGTCCTTCAGGTCCAGCCTTGAAATTCAAATTCCCTCCTCAACAAAAAATAAACAATCCCAGATCAGACAGGGCCTGTCAGATAAATGACACCCCCTCTCCCCTTCCTATCTCTCCCCCGCTTCCTCTCCCTGTCCTGCCTCTTTCCTCTCCTTCCCTCTACTCCTTCTGTCATCCTTCCCCTCCTCCCCCTTTCTCCCTCTTCCCCCTTCTTCATCTCCCCTCCCCACCCCCAGGAGGAGAAGCAGCTCCGCCCACTGCTGGGTGCCTCCACCTTGCCCCTCCCCGACTAGGGGAAGGGGTGGTGCTTTGCTGCTGACCCAACTTCCGGCACCCAGTAACCTCTGGTTTGTACCTGGCCACACCGCAGAATCACCTAAGTGGCTTTTTTTTTTTTCACCTAAGTGGCTTTTAAAGACGCTGGTGCCATGTACTGCACAGCCGGGGGCGGGGGGGGGCGCATTCTGATAACTGGGAGGGTTGGAGACCATAGGACTGACCCTGGTCCCACTTCCTCCAGCCCTAAAATGAGATGCTGGAGCTGGAGCCGGAAATCAGAACTGCCTGTCCTAGAGCACTGCTCACTCCAGGCTGCGCTCAGTTTAGAAACAAGATAGTGAAGACTCAGGGAGGTTAACCAACTTGACCAAAGTCACACAGCCCGCCACTCAGTGGTTAAGCCATGCTCAAGCCCTAGAGGTGCTGTCAGACCACGGAGGGTTCACTCCAGCTCACCTCAGCTTCCTCTGGAGCCTAAAACACCAAAGGATCCAGGGGAAAGAACAGTCCTGGCCTCTAGCTTCCTGAGGGGTGTAGGGCCCCATGGGAGAGCTCCAGGCAAAGGAAAATGGAAGAAGCATCCACCTACCAGGGAGGCTGTAACAGCGACTGGTGGGGGTAGAGGGTGTCACAGCTCAAGAAGGTCTGTGGCTCCTGCTGTCTTCCCTTCCTCCCCCTTCTTCCCCAAGGGCGCTTGGGGCCCACCGTGGTGTCAGATTCCTGGCCCTGCACCACAGCTGTTGCCCCCCATCCCCAGGGGCTGCGGCCTTCTAGAGCTGGAGAATCTGATTCCTCACAGCCCCACCCTCCTATCCCAGGGGATGGGACCTCTCAGCTCACAACATCTCTCTCAGCCACTAGGCCCCCAGCAAGCTGCCATCCATGCTGCATTGGATAGGGGAGGGGACAGGAGTTGCCCAGGGAACCTCCCTGGGGCAATGTCCCCAAAAATAAAGGGACTCCTCAAAGGAGGAGGAAGGGCCTAAAGGGCACTTTGGAAGACGCCCCCACCTCCGCCTCAAAGTGGGAGGTGCACACTGACTTCTACAGAATGCCTGTACTCCACTAACATCCCCCACACTCAGAACCTCACCCCCCAGGCACTGCTGTGTCCTCATTTTTCGTTCAGTCTCCCAGGACACAGGCCATGGTGCCCAGAAAGCTCCATGTCGGGCAGGTAGGTGAAGACTTTGCCACCCTTCGTCACACACATTCTCGTCCTGCACATGGCATTGATCCACACGTGGCAGATTAGACAAAACTGGCCATGTTGACACATAGGGAAGGAAGGGGGTGGCCTGTCCCACTGAACCAAGACCCAAGAGAAGATACTGGCAGATGGGCCCAACTTTGAGGCCAAACCTACTATGTGGTTTTCTAACTAGGGCTCCCTGGGCAGGTCATCCCTGCTCTGGCCTCAGAATGTGTGCAATTCATAAGCTTGAGGGGGGCAGGTAGCCCTCCTCAAAAGGACCAGGGTTAGGGGGAGAAGAAGTAGGAGAACAAAAACACCCCCCCACACACAGAGGTGTACAGGCATGCACACATGCAGCATCCCCAGAAAGGGTCCTGGATTGTGTCTACTGCAGAGGCCTCCAGTGGCCTCCCAATAGTCCATATGCCTGTGGCCCCCAAAGGTCCCTGCCAAACCGGCCTTTCCCCAACACAGTCCCAGCCACCCACCACCATGGCTCAGGGGGAGAAGATGCAGCTATAAGGCTGGGAGGGCATGCCCACTGGGCATGTAGGAAGGCTTCCTGGGAAGGTGGCAAACCTAGAAGGAAGGATGCCTTGGTTCAGACAGATGGAGATGCTGTAGGAAGAGACTTCCTAGCAGAGCGGAGTTTGTGGGGGTTGAGGGGTCAGACCTGAGATACTGGCCCAAGCCCTAGGTGAATGAGGACATTCAGATAGCTTAGCCTTGGAAAGGTGGTGGTGCCCACCCATCCCCCAGGAGTAATTAAAAATAAAGGTGATATTGAGCCATTAAATATAAGGAACTCCCACAACATTGTAACTTCTCCGTATGCTTTTCTGAAACATGAAATATCCGACTCAGGCTGATTCTTGAAGCTCACATTCTGTCTGAGCGGGGAGGGCGGGGCTTTGAGGGCCACACACAGGAGGGATGGGGATGGTGGTGGGGGACTCGGTGGGGGAGTGGCCCAGTGAACACTGAATAAGTTGCAGGATTTGACCCCAGTTATTCTTTCCAAGGAGATACTCAAGAGCCCCCACTTACTTAGCCACTCTAAGTCTCAATATTTTTACCTGTAAAATGGGGGTAATAATAGCGGCTAAATAAAAGGGTCACTAGGATTAAATGAAATAATATACGTAAAGTACATAGTATGCTCTGTTATTCACTCAGAATTGAGCTGGCTACTGTTCTAGGTGCTCTGAGATACACAACTGAACAAAACAAAGAGCTCTTCTCAAGAGGGATGGTGTGATGAAGTGGCTCTGAGCTTGAGCTTGGGAAACATGCTGCTTGGGGTTGATGACTAGCTGTGTGATCTCAAGTGGGGTGCTTAACCTGTGTCTCAGCTTTCCTATTGGTAAAATAGGTAACAGTGGAACCTCACAGGCTTGTGTGACGGTAGAGTGAGGTAATGCATTTACGGTGCCTAGAACAGTGCATGGCTCAGTGAGTGTGAGGTGGTCGTATTATTAAAAGGAGGGATCTCCCCATCTCCCATTGCCTAGTGGCTCAGGACCCCAGAGCCGGCGAGACCGGGCGGCAGCGCCCCCTCCTGGCTGCCGAGAGAACGGAGTCCCCCCGTTACGGAGCTGCCCTCCCTGCTCTGCTCCTCCCAGCGGACTGGGAAGCCTCGGAAATTTTTCTCCCAGCCCAGGTTTACCAAGCGCCGCTCCCGCGGCGGGCTCTGCGCGCGTACTTTGCCGGGCCGGTAGATTAAGTCGTCTCGTCTAATTCTCCTACACTCTCGGACGCGGAAACAGTTACCGTTTCCATTTGGCCAAGGGAGGAAGGGAGGCTCGGAAGGTCGAGTTCCTTGCACCGCGGTACGCAGCGAGGGAGCGGCGGGTTCGCTTCCCCGAGCCTCTGCTCGGGCGCGAGGTGGCCCGCCCCAATCACTGCGGCGTGTGCGCTGTGCGCGCCTGTTCTGTGCGCGTGCGCCCGCCCGGAGACCGGTCCCGGGGGCCAAGAGCGCGGTCGCGAGGGTGGGGAAGGAGGGGTGCCCCCAGCCCCGCGGCGCGCGGGCGGGGCTAGAGCTCGGCCCCAGCCCCGCCCATCGGCCCCGCCCTCCCGCCTGCGCGGGGAGGAGGCGGTGGCGCTGCGCGCGGGCACTCGGCCGGCGGTGAGGAGCGCGGAGCCGGAGCCGGACGCCGCCGCCGACGCCGCCGACGCCGCCGCCGCCACCGCCGCCACCGCCACCTGCGCGGTCGTCATCAAGGTAGGGCGGCCCCGCGCCGCCAGCCGTGCCTGCCTTTCCGGTGCGCGCTGTGTGTGCGCGCTGCGCCTCCCAGCTGCAGCGCCCTGGGCGGGATGCAGGGCTCGGCGCGCCGCTGGGGACCCGGCGGAGCGTGGGGGAACGAGACTTCCGTCACCCCTGCGTGATCTTACAAAGCACCGCTCCTCTCCAGGCCTCAGTTTCCTCACTGGGATAGTGGGCGCAAGGGTAGCCCCTTGCGCTCCGCGCCGTTGGGAGAGGCCGCGCTGAGGTCCAGGCTCCCGACGGCTTGGGGCTGAGATCGGCACTGTCTGCATCGCCCACCCCAACCCGCAGCGAGGGCCGCTCACACTGGGTGTGGCGAGCCGGCCCCGACAGCCCTCCCCCCTTGGTGGCCTGCGTGCCCCCGCGGGACCCGTCTGGACGCTCCCCCTCCTGACTGGGTGACCTGCAGGGCCTCAGCTTCCAGGTACCGGAAACTGGAAGGGGCGACAGCCCGGGGTCCCCTAGGCATGTAGGGTAGGGCCCTCAGAGCCGGCCTGCCAAGTGTGCCTTGCTGGGGGAGCCCTGAGTCGGGGGTGATGGGACCGTCAGCTGCAGGCTTGCCTGGACCAGACCCATGAACCCACCAGGTTTTAGAGCATAGTATCGGACACCCTCTTCCCCTTCCCTGCCCGTCCAGGTGTGATAGGGCTGGATCAGGTTCATGTGTGTGCACAGCAGAGGGGCGACAGTGCCAAGAGAGCTGGTCTGGGTGGGGTTAGGTCTGGGACAGAGCACTCGGGTCTGAGGGACTGTGGCTCCAGGCTCTCAGGGTTAAAACAAACAAACAAACAAAAACCTCTGGCGTCTGGCCCAGTGGCTCAGTAAGATCCCCTCTGGAAGGTCTTGCTGCCCCCATTACACACCTCTTATGATGGGGGTCTCACTAACTAAACAGCTGGAAGCTGCTGGTCCTGCTCTGGGCACACAGACAACATCTTCCTCCACTCTGGGGCAATCATCAGGTCCCTTAAATCTGCTCACTTCCAGGCTGAACAGCTCCAGGCCCCGCACTCTTTCTCTGGCTAGAGCCAAAGGGAGCAAAGAGAAGAGGCAGGAGCTGAGGTGTCTGCCCCAGAGCCAGTAGTAGTGAGCCTGGGGCTTATTCAGAACCCACCCTCAGCAGGGCTAAGCGTGCACTTCCGTACTTTCGGAATGCCTTTGGGTTAGCAGCTGCCTTAGAGGTCTGGGGTGAGGGGAGGAGCCAGAGGAGCCCCTCTCCAGGCCCTTCCTGCCTCCACTGCCTCTTCTTCATCTTCTCCTGTTGCCTGCCCTGATGGAGGGAGTAGTTTCTGAGAACCAAGTCTGGGCCTTTTTGTCTGCTTCGTGACCTGCCATCACCCAAGAGCTTTCTTACTGCCTGGGCGTGTGGTGAGCTCTGTGTCATCAGAGGAATGTGAGCAGAGGCTGGGCGAGCACTTATTGTGGGGTGAACTACCTTTGACTGCAAGTCTGGGGCTCTTGGTCTGACTGGCAGTGTGGCCATGACCGTGCCCTCTGGTTATGGTGGAGCCTCACAGAACCTGGAGCTAGACCACAAATGAGTTATTATGAGTTATTACCCCTCGTAAAAGCAGACTAAGTATATGTGCTGTCACTCGAACGTAGCTCTAACACACACGCTTAAGTGCTACCTAAGTGTCTCGTCATCTCCACGTACGTATAATCTGTTTTCCTGCTCAGCATCTTGGCCTGATTTAGGGGCCTGGTAGATTCTGGCTGTTACAAAGTCATCCTATCCTAATAATTTGAAAATGTACTGTGGAATTATGGCATGTCCAAACTGAAAGGCCGTGGAAGAAATCATCGCTCCAACCCCCTCGTTGTCTAGGTAGGCATCCCCTAGCCCCAGAGGGGACATAACTTGTCCAAGTTGACACAGCCAGCCAGCAGCCACGCCCCAGTTTCTGATTGCAAGACCAGAGTATTTATTTGTTGGAAAACACATACCATATAGTAAGTGAAAGTGGTCTGTATTTATTCCCATAAAATGTGCAAAAATAAATACAAAAGGATAAACCTCCCTGCTGCAAGGCTGTGGGGATCCTCAGCCTTTAATTTTGCAGGGCTATCCGGTAGCCTGTTACAAGAGTCCAGGAAAATGATTCAAACTGCCCTTTGCCCCTAGACTTCTTCCTTTGAGGACTTTACCTTAAGGAAATAACTATAGAGGAAGATGAATGCAGTGCTGTTATTTATAACAAGTTTTCATGTAGTGAAGCTTTTGGTGTTTTATCTGAGGTTTAATAAATATTTCATTTGAAAAGTGCAGCTTAAAAAATAGTAGCATTGAAGCTTCCATTGCCAGGATCGGGCCGGCGTAAAAGCAGCATGGTCCGGAGGAAAGCTCACAACTCAAGTCAGTAGGCGTTAGGTGTACTTTCCAGGATGAACTCTTCATGTATCCCACAGTGTGACCTTGGCTCAGTCCCTTTCCCTTTCTCTCGTTCTTTCTTAAGATTTTATTCATTTATGTATTTATTTGAGAGAGAGAGAGCCCCTGAGCATGAGTTGGGGGAGGGTGCAGAGGGAGAAGCAGACCCCACGTGTTTCTCCATCCTAGGACCCGGGGATCATGACCGAAGGCGCATGCCAGACTGAGCCACCCAGGTGCCCCCCTTTCCCTTTCTGACCTCACTTTCCCCATCTGTGAAATGGGATAGAGTCAGTGATTGCTGAATTTCTTTCAGCCCTGACAACCCGCCTTAGGGACCTAACAGATCTCTGTAACTGAAGCCTGTGTTGGAACAGTGAACATGGTGATAACCAAAGAATGTTCTAGCCTTCCTCCCCCATCATTAAACGTAATCCTCTTAGAGGACTGCCGCTAGTCTTTTTCCCTTGGGAAGGGGCTTCATTCAGCATTTGACTTTTGTTAGTTCCAGATGGCCAGAAGCTGGATTGTTGTACAGGGGGAGTGTGGCTTTGTTTCTATTTTTCTTTGCCAGATATGAGGGGACAGAGATTTTTCAGGAAGACCAGAAAATAGTGCAGCAGGATCTTCTGTTTGTTGTTTTAAGGCTATAGGCTGTTCCTTGCCTCCTTCAGACCAGACTACAGGTGCTTTGCAGTCACACCTAGAATGAAGGGCCAGGAATAGGTGGCTTGCCTTCTGTGAACAAACATTTATTGGGCACCTACTGTGTACAAGGCCTTGAGGTGCCTCCTAGAGTCCTGCAGGTTGACATGAGAAATATATTAGGTTAAACTGTGTGAAATGGCCAATATCTGACTGTTTTTGACTTACAAGAAATGGCAGTTTCGTTCAGTTCAGTCTGAATGGAAAAAGATATAATTAAAGAGCCCTGTGCTCCCTACCATAATTGAGAGATTGGCAGGGTGCAGTGGAGACGAGGAAAGTGTGATTATAAGCTTGTAAAAGTCAAGAAGGAAGGGCATGGAATCCTCACCTTGAAAAATCAGTAATAATAATAAAATAGTAATGACAATGAGTATTTTCCTCCTGCCTGATTCTGTCCTAAGTGCTTTACATTTATTCATTTAGTTATTTAGCTGTTCTTTTAGTGAAGAGCTACACTGTGCTCAGTATTTCCTGGGGTGGAGGCAGCAGTCTTGACAGTAAATAAAATAGACCCCCAAAATCTGTCCTAAAGAAACTTCCAATCTGATAGGGAAGAAAAGACAATAAACAGCAAGTAAAGCAAATGGTGACAAATGGGGTAGAACAAATAAAACACGGGAGTTACGTTCCAGGCGTATGAAGGGGAGTGGAAGGACGGGATTGCAGTTTTAAATTGGGTGGTTGGGGGATCATTGAGAAGGAGACTTTTGGGCAAAGTCTTGAAGGAGGTGAGGAAGGCAGCTGGGCTGGTTTCTGGGGAAGAGCCATCCAGGTGGAGGGAACAGCCAGTGTAAAAGGCCTGGGGTAGGACCATGCCTGGCATGTTCACGGAAGAGCATGCGAGAAACAGAGCGACAGAGAAGGCAGGGGAGATGGGTAAGAGGTGCCACTGGTGGTCATATTTTAGACCCTGCCCTGTGCATCATGAATCCTCTAAGTTTGTGAGGGGGGGGGGGACTCCTTTTTTTTTTTTTTTTTTTTTTGCCCCTTTTTTTAAGTAGACTTCATGCCACACTTGAGATTCGGACTCATGACCCGAAATCAAGAGTTGTGTGCTCTACTAACTGAGCCAGCCAGGTGCCCCAAGGAGGGGGTACTCTTTATACTTCTCTTTTTCAGTTAAAAAAACAAAGATACAGAGACATTAGGTAGCTTGTTGAGATGAGACGCTGTCTCATAGGGGGCCCAAGGGCTTCTAGTAGAGGGCCGTGAGGAGCCGTGGGATGCGGCCAGGGCATGGCCAGATCTGATGTCAGTGTTCGTCTTCTGGGGTGCAGAGAGAAGGCTGTGGAAATAATCCAGGCTGGGGACATGAGTTGGACCCAGGCAGTGACCCAGTGGATGTAGGTGCTGGGAATGAGGATGGGGGGGTCCAGGCCAGGTGAGCACAAGGAGGAAGAGGAGGAAGCCAAGCTGGTCTGAAGCTTATTTATTGAACAAACACTTAATAGCACTTCTACTCCAGGCACCGTCTAAGATTTGACAGACATTAACCCATTCAGTCCTCACAGCATGGTGGAAGATAGATACTCTCATTATTATTACTACTTTTTAAGAAAAGGGGGTATATTCTATTGTATGTAAGTTATATCTCAATAAAGTTAATTTATAGGGAAAGTATGTATTTTTTAATATTATAAATACTTGATGGTAATGGGGAATTTAGAAAAAAAGGAAAACAGAAAATAAAATATCTGTATCTTCTCTTTTCATCTCAGGTAATCAATATAAATATTTTGGCATATTTACTTCACCTTTTTTCAACTATTTGCCCCATTTTTTTTTTGAAAGCTTGTATTTACTTATTTGAGAGAGAGAGGGAACACAAGCAGGAGGAGTAGCAAACAGAGGGAGGGGGAGAGGAGCCTGATGCGGGGCTTGATCCCAAAACCCTGAGATCATGACCTGGGCTGAAGGCAGCCACTTAACCAACTGAGCCTCCCAGGCACCCTATTCTCCCCATTTCACAGATGAGGACACTAGGGCTCCAGGAGGTTGGGCCATTTGCACAGGGTCATCCACCTGAAGCCATGTCATCAGGCTCCAGTCTCCAGGGTCTTCATCACTGTGCTCTGCTACCTGGAATGTCAGTTGGTGGGTTCCATTGAGTCACACCCCCGCATCAGTTCAAACATAGGGAAAGTGAGGCTCAGTGAAAGGGCCTTGTGGAGCATCTCTCACCTAGTTGGGAGCAGATAGGTGAGGTCTCATTCTGACAAATAGGAAGCTGAGAACTTGTGCAGGGTTGATGTGGCAGCTGCTTTCAGTCTGGCCTTGAGCCCAGAGTTTGTAGGGGGCTGGCAAGTGGCATGACCCCACCCACAGGGAATGCCCAGGACTGCGGGGCTGGGCTGCCTGCCGGGCCGGGCTGCTGGGGCAGGCCTGGGTTCCCTGAGCTCAAGAGTCTCAGTCCTCCCTCGGGCCCTGGGTGGGAGGTGGCCAGGAGACAGGGAGCGAGAATTTGGGGCCCTGCCAGGCCTGCAGGCCCCCTGGGAGTTGTCTCTTGTACTCTGACTGTGCATTTATTTCTGGCTCTGGTGCCAGCGAACTCCTGGGGCCTCTGGCTGCTAGGGATGTGGTCCCGGCACCCAGGCCCAGCGTGGCTACCAGATGAGCCTTGAGCCAGGGTCTTCCCCACCCCCGCACCCCGCCCCACCTGCAGAATGGCATCATAATGGTGCCAGCTGCAGGATGAAGTGAGGTGTAGGTGGAAAGTGCTGGCACACAGACGTGCTCAATAGATGGGCGGCTACTGTTGCTGTCCCTAAGGCTGCCCCCCGGGGTGTTGGCTCAGGCTGGGGGATTGAGCCTGCCCCAGCCAGAGCACCTCCACGACACGCCCCTTCACACCTGGCTGAACCAGGTAGGGCCCAGCCAGTGCAGGAGGAGACAGAAATGAACCTGGGGCAGTGGCCTGCAGTCCAAGATTGCAGACAACAAAAGGCGCAGTGGAAGGAAGGAAGCCACGCCCCCGAGGAGGGAGCCTGCATCTGGCCAATAACTCGCTCTGTAGGCAAGTCCTGTCCCTTCTTTCTGCCCCTTCTTCTCACCCATAAAGTGGGGAGAATATTTCCTGCCTTGATGATTATAACAATCTTCATGCCAGCAGCCATCTACTGAGGCTTCCCTGTGCTCAAGGGAATGATGGAGAGAAACCAGACCCGGCACCGTCTGCAAGGGTATACAGCTAGGGCGGCAGGGGGGCTCCAGCTCTGATAGGGAAGCCCAGGAGCTGTGGCCCTCAGAGAGGGGCAGCTAACCTAGCCTAGGATGGGGCTGGAGGTGGGGAAGGCCCCAGAGGAGCTGATGTCCCAGCTGGGTTGTGAGTAGGATGGGAATCGGCCAGATGTGGGAGGGGAGGAAAGTGCGGAAGGTCATTGGGTAAATGGCCCACCTCTCTGAGCCCTAGCCTCTTCATCTGTGGAATGGCTCAAAGATAAGTATCTGCTTTGCCTAATTTATAGTGTGGTTGTGAGGCTTAAAATTGGATAAAGAGCATGGAAACACTTTTGAACTATAAAATGTCAGGCACCTGTTTGTTGTTGTTTATTGTGATGTCTGGAGCCTCTGGGGGTTCGAGAAACACAGGGCCAGCATCCTTCTGGGTCTCAGAGAACATCTGGTCTATTTTAAAAGGCCTCCAGTCAAACCTAACAGGGACAGATAGCCTCTGTTCACCTTATACCTCTTGATTTAAGAGCACAAGAGTATTTCTGTAGGAGGGTGTGGCAGTGCTTAGAGGGGGCCCGAGGACGGCCGTAACCCAATCACAGCCCTGTCCCATTGAAGAGGGTTAGTACCTGCAGAAAGGCAGGCCATAAGCATGGGCCAGGCCTCAGGACCTGAGCAAGAGGGGCTAAGAGCTAAGGGACATGCCAAGGGAAGGGGTGGAAGACGGGAGTGCCGTGAGGTCACTGAGGAGAAATAGTTCTGGGTCAAGGAGGTCCTCGAGGTCACATTAACTGGAAAAGCAAGGCAGAGGACAGGGTGTGGGCACTGAGCCTGCTTGGGTTTGAATATGGGAGAACAATGTTACGTACATACTTGTGAATCTGTAAAAATACACAGACACATCAAGCTGGCTGATTATTGCTTTTACTTTTGTCTTTTCTATATTTTGAAATTTTTGCACACTATTTGATGTTTATTTCTAGAACAAGTTGTCCGTATGTAATGTATGTGACAGTATAATGCAGAGAGTATAAGGGTCTGACATCAGCAGGCTGGAGGGTTCCAGGAGGCACCCACAGCGGATGGCCTCGGGTGAGGCCTGGATGGTATCCTCCCTGCTGGCCTTCCAGGACAGTTGGGAGCCGGGGCCAGCGGTGGCTTGTTGGAGGCACCACTGAAGAAGTGTCTGGGATAGGTTCTAGGACTCTTCCTGGGATAGAGACAGGGGTTGGAGGTGGCTGGCAGCACTCTCAGCACGGTGAGCAGACTGTCCAAGCAGGACCGCAGGCTCTGGCCACAGGAGCTCAGGGTCAGGTCCAGAAGGGTAAGCGTTCTCCTGGCGCTTGGGCCACCCCCTGAGTGGGACTGGGATGGCAGGAACAGGTCCAGACGGCCCTCTGGCTAGGGCAGGGGCCTTGTAATGCTTCAGAGTCCCACCTCAGTATGCCAACCCCCGCAGACCCTTCTCCCTCAATGATGCACTCACTCTCTTGGTCTTCGGTCCGTGGGGCTCACACACCTTCTCACCTCTTTACAATGGAAGTAAAGAAACTAATCTGTCATATTTTATTGAATGCAGGGTACCATCTGTTGTGATATATACCATTGTTTTATAACCCATTAAGAAAAGAAAAACAGCAAACTCTAAGTTGCATCCCAGTTTCAGAGATGTTAAATGTCAAAAAACTGTGTCTTGGAATCAATCAGAATGATAAGCAGGAGGGCCCCACCCTAGATTCTTTTTTTTTTTTTTAAGATTTTATTTATTTATTTGTTAGA
>ML105808.1:186357-211501 GCA_003697995.1 Taxidea taxus jeffersonii
GATGTGAGACTCGATCCCAGGACGCTGGGATCATGACCTGAGCCGAAGGCAGCTGCTTAACCAACTGAGCCACCCAGGCGTCCCCCCACCCTAGATTCTTAATGTACTCATGTACTCATGTAATCCTCTGTCAACCTCCTGGCTAGATACTCTTGTCCTCTGTTTACAGATCAGGAAACAGGGGCCCAGAGAGGCTAAGGGATTTGTGCAGGGTCACACAGCCAGCAAAAGATAAAGCTGGGATTTGAACCCATCCATTACTTTTTCCTCACCCAGCCCCACAAAGAAAAGGCTCCTGAGTGCTGGCCCTTCCAAAGAACAGAGCTTTCACACTGCAGAATGAACATAACACAGCTCAGAGTTCAGAAATGCCCCTGTGGACTGGTCATTAAATGCCCAGGGCTATATGAGTAATGGGGGGAAGGCCTGGAGGGGAGCGGATAATGGACAGGAAAGAGCTAGAGCTTCTTGGCTGGTTCATTAGCCTAATCCTTGTTAACAATCATTATCAGGAGTAGGTTGACCTAGGGCCCACCCTGGAGAGAGACCACAGAGACCTGTCCCACACAGATCACCCTAGAGCCTCACCCAGAAAGGCCCACACATTCATTTCCTACAAAGTTATTTTTCAATTTACTCTTGTGAATGAGACCTTTATTTGCGTATGGGTCACTGAGTGCCTGTGAAGGCTGGCTTGGCACTGGGATTACAGTGCAGAGCAGAGCAGACATAGGTGCTGCTCTGGTGGGGTCACAGACCAGTGGCAACCGACAGTAATCCTCGAGTCCTGCAAAACCTGCAACAGGTGCCTGTAGGGGAAGAGACGGCATCAAAGCTTACAGAGCAGAGAATATGCCCAGTTCAGGGTCAACTGTAAAAGGCTATTCTAAGTGAAGGACTCTTTTTTTTTAAATTTTATTTATTTATTTGAGAGAGAAAGAGATTGAGAGAATAAGTGGGAGGAGGGGCAGAAGGGAAAGCAGACTTCCTACTGAGTGGGGAGCCTGATGTGGGACTCGATCCCAGGACCCTGGGATCATGACTTGAGCCAAAGGCAGACGCTTAACCGACTGAGCCACGCAGGCGCCCCAAAGGAAGGACTTTTGAACTAAGATCTGAAAGACCAGTCAGGGGGAAGGGGAGCCTGCGGGACCAACGAAATAGTGCTGAGGCTGATGGACATGGACCTCTGAGGACTTGAAAGCTCTGAGCGTCTCCAGCTCTGATTCCTGGTCAGGTGGGGCCAGGGAGGTGGAGTGGGCCAGACCCTTTGGCTCCTGGAGCAGTGGCTGTGGAGTGACATGCTCAGACGGGCATCTTTTGATGAGATTGGGGCCAAGATGGTAGGTAGGTGAGTGTGTGCAGGTGAGAGCAGCTGGGAGCAGCGGGAGGAGAGGTGGGTGGATGGTGTACAAGCAGCGTTCATGATGGGCGGCTGGAGGAGGAGGAGGAGGAGGCGGCCACACGGGCGACCGCCGGGATCTGGCTGTGCTGTCACAAGACCTGCCTTGCAGAGGGAAGGGTCCCACGAGGAGAAGAGCTGTGGTGGGAAAGCTGTCACCCCACTGATACTTGTCCTGGTTTGGGTTTTGTCCATTTTTTTCCCAGCCCTCCTTAGGTATCCTGGTTCATCCAGCACCCGACTTTTGGTGGCTGATGGGGAAAGAGGTCAGCGGGTGAAGGTCTTGGGCGGGGATGAGGTGACGGACCTCGTGGGAGGAGAGGAGAGAGGGACAGATGGGAGGGGATGAGGTAGAGGAGGTGTCTCCCAGGGGCAGAGCTGTGGGCGGGTGTCCCAGATCACTGGACACAAGAAAGCGGCTGATGTCGGATGGCCCAGACGCCATCCCGGAGCTGGCCACATGGAGAGGCTGTGTCCAATCTTTGCAGCGGAGTTGAGGCAGCGCCCAATGGGTGAGCTCGCCCAGGAGAGCCGTCTCTAGTACTGGATTCTCTCCTGGGGCCAGAATTGGGGGTGCTGACAAAGGCTTGGTCACATCTGGTAGGTGACAGGAAGCTGAAGGTGGGGAGGGGGTGGTCAGCAAGGGGGCGCTTGGATTAGGACTTTGGAAGCAGGTGGAACGTTTTCACAGGGTGGCAAAGTGCAGGGTATGGCCAAGGGAAGGGGGTGACCGAGGACAAGGAAAGGAGGGCCTTTGGAGAAGATACAGTCCTTGGACAGGGGGAAACTGAGGCTGGAGAGGATCTGGGATGGGTCCAAGGTCACACAGGGAGACCAGGGCTCTGCTAGTATAGTTTGCGGTGCTGCGGGTTCCAGACTGCACCAGGTGCTTCCTTTCCTCGGTCTTCCTTGGGAGATGAGAACCTGATGCTGGGGGGGGGGGATGGTCCGCACGTGGCCTGGGCGGGGCCTGTCGCTAGCCATGGGGTGCACAGGGATGCAGCGGAAGACAACAAAGGGGAGCCGCTAAGCTGAACCTTGTGCAGCAGCGGGGCGTGCGGAGCGCTGGAGGGACTTCTTGGCAAGGGAACCAGTGTACGCCCGCGGGGCTGCTGACGGGGAGCGCGCTGGGCCTGTTCAGGCTGTGGCAAACACCGTCCAGTTTGGCTCAGTCCAGAGCGTAGTATCCTGTCCTGGGCAGTCACCAAGGGCGGGGGAGGCGGGAGCAGCCTGGCCTGGCCGAGGGGAGTGTTTTGTCATTTCTATTGAGAGTTGCAGGCAGATCATGGTAATAAAAGGTCAGACTTTTATTCGGTCTTATTGTTTTTAAGTTCTCTATAGAAAATGCAGCCCCGAGGCACCCAGGGGATTCAGTCATTAAGTGACTGTCTTTGGCTTGGGTTGTGATCCCGGGGGTCCTGGGATCGAGCCCCTCATTGGGCTCCCTTCTCAGTGGGCAGCCTGCTTCTCCCTCTCCCACTCCCCCTGCTTGTGTTCCCTCTCTCGCTGTGTCTCTCTCTGTCAAATAAATAAATAAAATCTTTAAAAAGAAAGGGAGGAAGGGAGGAAAATGCACCCTCTTCTTGTCTGCACCCAGCCCTACTGCCCTTGTCCCCCTTTCTCTTCCCCACTTTGCCCCACCTCTTTCCTTGGTTCACTCCTGGGCCACACCTCAGCTTTGAATAGCCAACTGAGAAGCCATTGAAGGTTTTAGAAGAACGGATGCTTCTGTCTCAGGGTTGCCCAAATGGGACTCAGCTTAGGAGAAGTCACTTGGGGAGATTAGGAAGACAGCATGGGGGAGGGGAGAGGGATGTGGGAGATGAGGAGGATGAGAGCAGGGGAGAATAGAGCTGTAGAGACAGGAGCAGGACTTAAGGCCTGCCTTGGAAGGCCCGGGACCCATGCCCACAGCTGCCCACCACCACAGCAGGCCTCAGTCGGCACCTTGGGGGACCACTGGGCTGCAGGGGCTCCAAGCCCTGCAGTGTCCAGGGCTCTGGTTGGCATCAGAGGTAGACTCCACAGGCTCTAGATCTCACCCCCCAAATCCCACCCTCTAAACAAAACCTTCCAGAGTATAAGGATAGCTATAGCACCCCTCAGGGGTTACTTCCCAGCCCACGTCAGGGGGACCTCCTGGGTATCCAAATAGCAAACCCAGGAGCTGGGGTTGACTAGTCCCATTTCACATACAAGGAACCAAGGCTACAGAGGGAAGCAGAGCAACTCTTGGAACCGTGGCCTACTGACGGCTCCATGTGTCCCTCTTCCCCATCCTGATAGCACTTATAACTTGACTGGGGCACACATCACCTCCATGCCACCTCCAGCCAGCCTCAGAGCCAGTGGGTGACCTCATGGCACGGGGGACACAGCTGCAGAGGGCTGAGAGGTGCAGGGAGCCTAGAATGGCCCAGGAAGGGGCTGGACTGAGGCCTGGATGCAGAAGCAGCTGGTTTTCGCATCAAGAACTAGAAATTTGCATTCTCTCTGGGCTCTGCGGTAGGCTAGTTACATCCCTCGCCCAGTCCTTGTTTCCTCACCTGAAAGGTGAGGGGGTTAGACCAGACGATCTCTACCATCCTTTGCAGCCTGAAAATCCTGCTAGTCTCCCTGGCTTCTGTTCTGGTGGCCTCCCAAGTGAGGTGTGCGAGACGCTTGTCGGGCTGCAGGGAAGAGTACTATGAAAGCGAAGACCATTCAGCTTTGCTCAAGTGTAGCAGGGGCAGACCTACTGACACCACTCAGGCCGTTAGCCTCGTGCCTCGTGTCTCCAGAAGTCTCTGGAGAGAAGGGGAAAGTACTCTGAGAAGGGATGGCAAGGATGCCCCTGCTCTCTTTTCAGGAGTTTAGTACAATTAATTTAACCTGGTTAAAGAATCCAAATTAATCCAGACTAATTAATCCAGACTGGCTTTGTGGATTATATTAACCAGTTTGAACAAAACTAATCCTCACAAAATGGACAAGTGGTTTTGGAAGATTACCATCTGGGGGCGCCTGGGTGGCTCAGTGGGTTAAGCCTCTGCCTTCAGCTCAGGTCATGATCCCAGGGTCCTGGGATTGAGCCCCACATCGGGCTCTCTGCTCAGCGGGGAGCCTGCTTCTTCCCTCTCTCTCTGCCTGCCTCTCTGCCTGCTTGTGATCTCTCTCTGTCAAAGAAATAAATAAAATCTTTAAAAAAAAAAGAAGAAGAAGATTGCTATCTGAACAGTGGGTTGTTAGTGGTTCTAATAATATGAGTACTGTTGGACAAGAAATTAGCACTTGGGTTTCTGGCCATGGTCACATCCACAGCCACAAGAGGTGGGGGGGAACCAGTGACAAACTAATCAAGTCTGATAGGAAGTCAGCCCGAGCCATTTTTTAAATTGTGGGGGGGACGCTATTTGAAATACAGCTTTAGAGTCACTCTGGTTAGTGATGAATCTTGCCTCGTGTATACGTTGTGCCTCACAGCTCCTGAGAGTAGTAACTTGTATAAAATATAAAATATTGGTGGGTGGGGTTCATTTTTTTCTCTTTCAAAGAGTACATGATCGGGAAAAAAAAACAACTACCCTGCTCTAACCTCCTGGTCCTTTCTCTGCAGCTGCCCCTTCTGGCAAGTCACCTCGTTTGTGATCAGACTTTGTTCAGGTGGGGTGTGATTTCTCCATTCTTCTGCCTGTTCCCCGGGAAGACACCCCATTGCTACCTCTGGGCCCACAGAACCCAGCACAGGGATCTGTCTCCAGCGGGAGGCATGAAAAATGTAGGGTGAGTCGATGTGTCCCGATTTACCTTTCCCACTGTGGGGCTGCTGCTGTGCTGAACTTCCTGGCAGCAAAGACTCTGCCTCCCCTCCTGACCCTAAGGAGCCCCATCCTTCCCAGCGTAAACCACAGTCTGGAGAAATGCAGCCCACCTTTCAAAGTCTGAGTCTCTGGAGGGTCCAGCTACGATGAATGACCACCCTACCCCACCCCCGTGCCTCACAATTAGAAGTCTTCTTCCCCAGCCATGCTTGGAATTTGTCCCTCTGAGAACAGCAACACAGATAAGGAAAAAAATATTTGGTACTGTATCCAGTCACAGGATCAAAGGAAACTTTGTTCCATGTCTTAGAGGACTCTCCCAGGCTGGGGTGCCAGAAATCCAGATCCCATTCCTGGTTCTGCCCTTTATGGATGTCCCTGGACAAGCTGACTCAATTTCTCTTTCTGTACCCCCTGAGCTCTTGAGGTCTGGCCAGTGCTACTATTCTAAGAAGTGAATCTAGGATCTTTTGGGGTACCTGCTCCACTGAGTGGTTCTCAGCCCCCATCTGGAGGATTTGAGTCTGGTCTGGGCTCCAGCCTAGGTGTGAGATGAGGACAGGTTGGAACATTATGGTGAGATGATGAAAATGGGGAGATGGGAAACTGAGTCACACAAGAAACTCCCCTCCCTGCGTGGACCCAGTGCAGGGCCACGTGGTCAGGGGCCTCAGCTCTCAGAAAGGTTGTCATGGGGTGAAGGCCATGGGTGCCGTTGGTAGGGCTGGAGGAACAGAGGCAGGGCGGGAGGGGAACTGGGGATTTCCACTCAGTGGAAGAAGGAAGTGTGACAGTGGAGCTGCCCTGTCCCCAGAAGGAGTGAGCTTCCCATCACTAGAATGGTACAAGCCAAGACCCTTAGACTTTTCAGACAGAATAGTATGGAAAGGAGGTCAGAGAGCTGGGCAGGATGTCCACCCAGGTCCCTGAGGCTGGGCAGTCCTGTTTTTTTTGCCCCAGATGTAATAAGATCGTTTGAGAGCAGGAGTGATTACGTCTGGCTCAGAATTAGATTAGATAAGAATTAAAGCTTTAAATCAGCACAAAGGGGGTGGGGGAGGGGCACAAGGCTTTCTCTGCTGCCAGCCTGTTAAGGGGGTTTGGATGCCTCCCAACACAGGTGATCCCCTCCACCCCCAAATTTTTAGATCTTTAAGTATTGCCACTTAGAGGAGAAAGAAAGGACATGGACACTTTGTGCTTCTAGTTTAATCTGTAAGTTCTGGTCACCTTATGCATTTTTGCTAAATGTTTGTTTCAACCCATTAATACAGTTAAATACCGTAGGGCAGTGCCTAGCTCACAGTGAGTACTCAGTAGAATGCTATTATTACTTACTTTGAATTTATCTTGAATCTGGCATGTGCCAGGCAGTGTTCTAAGTGCTTGCCATATATGAACTCATTGACTACTACTTTAGGGTGACAAAACCTAAGACCTGGAGAGGTTGACTGGCCTGCCCAAGATGTCCCAGTGGGTATGTGGTGAGACCAGTGCCTGAGCCCGGCCTGACCATGTCCATAGCCATCTCTGCCTCCTCTCCATGTGGTCATACCACGCAGTAAAGAAAACAAAGCACGTGTGCCCTCCCTCCCCGTTCTCCCTTCAGAGCCTCCCTAAAGCCTCAGCGTGGTCGCAAGCATAGATGCACATTCCCATTGTACAGATGGGGCCTCCAGAGAGGGCAATGACTTGAACAGGGTCACACAGCCAATGGAGGCAGAGCAGACTGGAGCTGGGCCCCTGGTCTCAGAACATCTATGTGCCTTCCCCGTGCAGAGTGGGGCTCCCAGCCAAGCCCAGGGAGAGTCCCTGTGAGCCGGTGCTGCTCCCTCAGGGGCTCTTTCTTCCCCAAGAGGCTCCGCAGAGGGACAGGAAGCCCAGAGGAAGGGGATGGGAAGAGGACCCCTCTATCCAGGCACAGATACTCCAGGCCCTTCCTGAAAGTGCCTGGGAAAGTTGTGAAGGCGCTAGTCCTACAGTAGGCCCTTCTGCTAAGGGCCGTGTGGGCAGAGAAGGCAGTGAAAGGGGGAGGGAGGGGTGCCTGGGTGGCTTAGTTGGTTGGGCAACTCTGGGTTGCCTTCAGCTCAGGTCATGATCCTGGAGCCCTGGGATGGAGTTCCAAGTCAGGCTCCCTGCTCAGCGGGGAGCCTGCTTCTCCCTCTGACCCTCTCCCGTCTGTGCTCTCTCTCTCAAATAAATAAATAAAATCTAAAAAAAAGAAGGGGGGGTGGGGGAGGACGGCCTCCCCTGGGAAAGTAGAGCAGGAAGGGTGGAGCCGGCTGATGGCCTGAGGAGAGCCAGCCCGATACCTAGGGGCTGCTGGCTCTTTTCTTCCTTTCTTATTGGGGCAGAATTTACATCACATAAAATTTGCCATTGTAACCATTTTTAGTTCTGTGCCCTGGAGTATATTCATGCTGTTTGTACAACCAGCACCACTGTGATTTTTAAATTTTGACCTCACAATAGCCTATTTTGTTCTTTAATGGTTTTGCTGACAGGCCTTAATGAAAAGTGTGCGCTCGGTGCTGAAATCACCACGCTTGACAAGAAGGACCATGTCGGAGCTTTCCCCATGCCAGGCATTGCTTTAAAGCATTTTATTTTATATTTTTTTAAATAGTTTTCTAGAAAGATTTTATTTCTTTATCTGCCAGAGAGAAAGTGAGAGAGAGCTTGCACAAGCAGGGGGAGCCGACTCCCCACTGAGCAGGGAGCCTGATGTGGGCTCAATCCCAGGACCCTGAGATCACGACCTGAGCTGAAAGCAGATACTTAACTGACTGAGCCACCCAGGCACCCACTTTAAGGTATTTTAAATGAATAAACTCATTGAATCCTTACCATTTCCCTGTAAGTTAGGTTCTGTTGTTGACCCCAGTTTATAGATGGGAAGACTGAGACACAGGTTTTAGTATCTTTCCCCACATCCCTCCCTGGCCCACCAGTTGCTGCCGTTTGTTGAGGACTCACTGTGCGCCAGGCTAACGGCTCTGTTCAGCCTTGGCACCATTTCATAGCAACATGGGGAGAGGTAGGTGCCCATGTAGTTGCAAGATCTAGAGAAGGAGAGTCTGGGTTTCTTTCTGCGTCTCTGACTCTGAAGCCTGTGTCTTGACCACCTGACCTTGATGCCTGCAGTTCAGAGGGTGAAGCTGACTGCCGAGCACCCGCTGGTTGTTGAGGACTGGCCTGACCCCCGTTTGTATATTGAGAATATTTGTGAGATGGAAAGGCAAGAATCACAGCCCCCAGTGGCCCCGAGTTAGGAAGCGGTTGTGTGCTCCTGGAGCGTTTGGAGGACAGGTTCCTGCTGCCTTGCGGTTGTGTAACCTCAGAGAAGTGCTCTGAGCGGAGCACAGCTGGCAGTGTCCATGCGATGGGGGTAACTCTCCCCCCGCCCCAGGTGGACGTGAGGAGTGAACCCAACAGGAAGCACTCCGCAAATCACAGAGCTGGCTTGTAGGGCGGTGGCTCTGAGTGGTCCCCGGTCAACCGCATCACAGTCACCTGGGAACTTGTTGGGAATGCTGGTTCTCAGGCCCCGCTACCGAATTGCTGACTCAGAAACTCTAGGATGGGCCCAGCTATCTGGGGAGTGAATCAGCCTTACAGGTGATTCCGGTGCACCTTGGGTTGAGACCTGCTCTTGGAAAGCTTCATGCAGAATGTGCATGAGATACGGGCACCAGTCCTAGCGGAGCATCCGTCTTGGGCCAGAGGGGCCTCCTCAGCCTGGGTTCTGGTAGACGGCCTGCTCTCCCCAGTCCATGGGCCCAGTCCGAACAGATGATTCGGGAGGAGCTCAGGGAGGCTGGAAATGGGGAGACGGTGGCCTGGCTGTCCTCCCCTGGCCGCTGTTGCAGGTGCTACCTAAAGAACTGATGAAGGCAGGGGCCCCTGGGTGGCTCAGTGGGTTAAAGCCTCTGCCTTCAGCTCAGGTCATGATCCCAGAGTCCTGGGATCGAGCCCCGCATCGGGCTCTGTGCTCGGGGAGCCTGCTTCCTCCTCTCTCTCTGCCTGCCTCTCTGCCTACTTGTGATCTCTATCTGTCAAATAAATAAATGAATAAAAATCTTAAAAAAAAAAAAAAAGAATTGATGAAGGCCAAGCATTATGTCCGCATTCCTAAGCAGGGGGGCAAAGAAGCAGGAAGGGACGGCCAGTGCAACCCCCCCCAACCCCCTCCCCCCCGCCCTTGCAGTGTGTTGGCTGGGCTGCCCAGGCACGAGCAGGAAACAGGCAGGCAGGCAGGCCCTCAGGCATATCTGGGGACTCAGCACAGGGGAATGGGTTGAGGGAAGAAAGGAGACTATTTTTTGATGTAAAACCCCAGCCGCTGAGATGTGGCCTACGAGCCAGGCCTCCCCGCTCCATGGCTCTCTCGAATTGCTGACAGCTGTGGAGACAGGTCAGCCCTTGGCTCCTGGTCAGTAAGCCCAAGGCTCTGCGCTCTTCCCTAATCAGGCACGCTCTTTTCCCCCCAAGCCCAGACGAGGAAAGCCTCAGAATCTTCTCAGAATCCCCCTCCTTCTCTTCATGCCCCACGGCTCCCCGCTCCAGCCGACCGGAACCAGGCATGAAACAGAACCCACTCACCCACCTGTTTCTTCCTTAGGTACAAGCCCAAAGTTGAGGAAAGAAAATACTTTCTCTGGCCAGACATTCTAACCACCTAATAGCCGGACCCACATTTCGCGGCAGCCATCACGTCGCCACTCCCCTGGTTTCAAACTGACATCTTCCCGTGGTGTCAGGTGCCAAGGCCTTAGCCAGATTCAGAGCCCTCGCCGGTGCCTTGTTGGCGGGTCCCTCGCTGCTCCCTTGCACGTGCCCAGACCTGACCCCTTGTGGTTTGTTCCCTGGCTGTGTCTTTCACTTTCTTCGCCTACCGCATGTACCCCCGTCCCCCATCACTCTGGGCTCAGCTCTCCCGACTCAGCCTTTCAGGCTGGCCTCACACAGACCTGCCCCGAGGCTCTCACCCGCTCCTGGGATTTCCACCTTCCCACTGCAGCCTGTTTAGTCCCCTTCGCCCTGAACTGAGCTCACTGGTTCCATGTTGGCCTCTCCCATCAACCTGAGCCCCTGGGGGGCAGAAGTCCCTGCCAGGGTCGTCCTCACCTCTCCCCCACAGTGCCCAGCCCAAGCGGAGCTCTGGGAGGGCCCCAGGAATGCAGGTTGGAGTCACCCTGGGCCCCAGGGTCCCTGCAACAGGGCAAGGGGGGAGCTGACTTGTGGGCTGGAGGTGGCCGCCCCGCCGGCAGGTGCCCATCCCAGAACGGGGGCTGGAGGGCTTCTGCTCACTGTGGAATCCCGAGCCAGGCACTCTCCCAGTCCAGGCCTCAGTGGCCCTCTCTGTCCAAAGACAGATTCAGAAGCTCCGCTGGGAGATGAATGGTGAGGAGGCAGTGGAACCTCCAGATTGTCACCCTCCTGAAGGTGGCTTTAAAGTCCCCAGTGACCGTTGTCTCTTGAAACTCTCAGATAAGGAGATTGTGGGGCAATAAAGCTGCCTGAAGGTTTGGTCTGGGCCGGGTTCTGTCTCTCTAGAGGAGCAAGGCAAGAAGGGCCCCAGGACTCCAAGGACTGGGACAGCTGATAGGTAGCTCCGTCGTGCTTCTGGTCCCTGGTTTTGGTGCATATGGGCTGCAGAGCTTTCAGTGGACCGTCCTAACAGTCGGGCAAGGTAAGAGTATTACCTGTCTGAGAAAATAAAACCTGAGAGGGGTTCTAGATTTGCCCAAGGTCATGGAGCAAACTGGTGTCAGAATCAGGGCTCTCCCACCTGCTAGGAAAATTACAGGCTCAGCGCACCCCCCCCCCCCCCGCCCCGCCCGCTGTTCCTCGTGTCCAGAGAGGGGTTCAGGAGAGGCTCATGGCGTGAGTGGAAGCTAGTCTAGGAGCCAGGTGGTTCCCCCTGCCCCCCACCCCCGGGTACCTGCTTGTGGGATCTGGCCTGCCTGTGGGCAAAGCAGAGGGGAGAACTATTCGGACTTGGCAGTCTGACGGCTGGAAGTCAGGACGGAGGGAGCAGGCAGGAACGTAGGCAGCTGGACCCAGAGAGAGAAGAGCACAACCACAGCTGAGCTCTTTCTTGGTTCCAGAGGTTTGCAAGGTATTTTACAGCTGTTACCTTGTTCAGTCCTCGGTAAGCCTCCGTGAGGTAGATTGTAGGATACCCTTTTACCCATGCGGATGCTTAGGCCCAGAGACAGGTGGAGGTCCAGGATTTAAACCTGTGTCTCCTCTCTCCGTGCGCTGGGCAGCCTCATAGAATAGAGAATGCTCTGGCTGGCGAGCTGGTGATGGTTCTGCTGGGTCCAGGAAGGTAGAGGGAGATGAGGAGCATCCTAGGAGCTCAGTTAAGTGCTTATGTGGGCTGATTCGCTTCCAGGCAGAGAGAAGGGGGACATGAGCAAAGATGGCATGCCTGGGAAAACACGGTGCTTTGAGGGGACAGCAGATAAACCATTTTGGCTGAAGGTTGAGTTTTTGGAAATGAGATGCGGCCGGTGGAGTGTGGGGCCCCACACCCCAAATCCAGCAGAGGGCTTGATCCTGAGGACAGAGGAGATCTGGGGTGGTGGATCTTAAGGGAAATGATGGTGTGTGAGTGAGGTCAGGAAAGGAGCCCTGGGCTGGGGTGAGGGCAGAAAGGGAGTGCGGCCCAGAGCAAAGGGTGGCCAGGCTTTGCAAGACTTGAGGGAGGGGGAGAGGACAGTGAGGGGCCGTGGGGCAGAGGAGGTCAGGCTATGTCACTGGAGGTGCCCTGCCCCTCTTTGGTGCCAGGGCTCTGGGCAGTGTCAGATGTCGGGAAGAGGCTCTCCCTCCGGCCTAATCTCATCAGGAGGAGAGAGGCATTTTCTTGGCTCTCTCTGTGGCTCAGGCTGTATTTCCTGTGGGCCTGCCGAGAGGCATCTGTGCTGGACCAGAAGGACCTGAGACCTGGAAGAAAGGAGGTGGGGGCAGGGGAGAGGCCCCACAGCAGAGAGAACCTAGAGACGGGGCTGTTTTACTTGCCAGCTGGGTTGTGCTAATGGAGGAAATCACAAGGCTTCCCCTGTCTTGCCCAGCACCACTCCCACCCAGAACCCACCAGGAGCCCCAGTCTCCTCAACACAGGGGTGAGCGAGGCAGCCAGCTTCCACCCCAAGGGCTTCAGCCCTGCTGGGGAGATGCACACATACACTTTCCAGGTTCCTCTCGACTAAGAGGGATTATTATTTAGCTTTTCATGGGTGCTTGTCTGTTCCCTCCACCACCGTGGTGGGCACCAGGGATCAGAACTCTGTACCTAGAGGGCTGCTTTGCACTTTCTGCTTTGGGATTTTTACTCAGATCTCCAAAATGCTGGGCCCTCAACACATACCTGTCACATATGACATCACATCCTAGCATGCTGTAAATTCGGGACCACAGCAGTCTTAACAGCAAACATTTGTTGACTGCTGAGTATGCACCCAGCATCACTCCATATGCTGTATGGATTATCTTATTTCATTGTTCGGGCATTCCTGTGAGAGAGTATGGACCCAGGACTCAACAGCTTGGCTGCAAATGCCAAGCTCAGCCGCCTGCTAGCTGTGTGGTTTTGGGCAAGCTGCTTAACCTCTCTGGGCCCCCAGCTTTCTCCTCTGTAAAAATGGGATGATAACAGTGCTTCGGGATTGCTTCCAGGATTGAGTCAGGACACGGAGCCTACCTCGTGCAAAGGAAGCGATGTGGTAGCTGTTGTTACCGTGCCAAATTTTGCTGGTGAAGAAACAGACATGTGAAGTCACCCGCCCAAAGTCACATAGGTGTGTGTGGTGGACCTACTCTGTAGTTACACTGTTAATTGGGTACCCAGTAGCCACATGTAGGGCACATGGAACGTTGCTAAGGTGATGGAGGAGCTGCATTTTACATTTTATTTCCTTGTACTTCATTGTGACTTTATTTTTTTAAGATTTTATTTATTTGTCAGATAGAGAGAGAGCACAGGAGCCAACACAGGCAGACAGAGTGGCAGGCAGAGGGAGAAGCAGGCTCCCTGTCGAGCAAGGAGCCCGATGTGGGACTCGATCCCAGGACGCTGGGATCATGACCTGAGCCAAAGGTAGCTGCTTAGCCAACTGAGCCACCCAGGTGTCCCCATTGTGACTTTAATCTAGAAGACACAAGGGCCCCGTGTCGGACAGAGCCGGGGTGGTGGTGGGGGGCCCACACCCAGTGATCTGATGTCCGTGTTGCTCATGTGCATTCGAAGCCCGCAGCCCCATGCTTTAGCAGGCTAAGATCACGCCATCTCCCACCTTCCTGCCCTCCGCCGTGTCCCTGGGAGGCGCAGAGCACTGACAGCACTGCTCGTCCTCCACCCCTGCACCCTGGTGTCAGCACGGGCCTGGCCCAGAAGAAGCACTGCACCAATAGCAGATGAAGCTTGCTGAGTGAATTAAGCCAGCCTCACCTGCCTTGGCAAACCTTGTATTCTTCTGCTTTGAAAGTGCCGTGCTCTGGTTCAGGATGTTGGGCTCTTCAGGAAGTCCGCTCTAGAGCCTTCTCTTTCACAGAGCAGGTTGCGGGAGTCAAGGTTACAAGTGACTCAGAATCGTTGCTTGTGAATCAGATAACAGTTTTCTGGAGACCTCTGAGGTGGTGCTAAAATGGGAAATGCCTGGGAAAGTCCTGGGCGAACAGGACTTTCCCAGGCATTTCCCATTTTAGCATCAGGAGTACATCCCCCCATACTTCTCCCCACATCCCGGGCAAACCAGGACAGGTGATCCCCCTGCTTCTGTGGAGAGCAACAAGGCCTCTTCTCACTCTGAAGGAAGGAAGAAAACTAAGACAATGGGGTGAGACCCTGAGGCCCCAGGTCCCCGGCTCCCACTGTGTCACTGCAGACCCTGTTGCTGGCCCTTGGAGGGCAAAAATAGAGATTGTGGCAAGAAGTGACAAATAAACCAGGCCTCAGATGAACAGAAACTCGTGAGCAGAAACTGTGGATAAAATTCTCACTAGCAGGAAGTCACTAAGACCTGTGGTTTCTTCTTTCTGCCTGGTGAGAAAGGAAGCCTCCATGGGAATGGCTGGTTAAGCAGAGACACGTGTGGACAGCAGAGCGCCTTGACCTCACTTGGGCCTTGCTTCCTGAGCCAGGTGTCCTGCCTCCTTCAGGGGTGGATCACAGACCCTGATAAGGATTCAGGAGAAAGAAGCTTTCCTGTCAGGTTTGGAGCCAAGGTCAGGATCAGGATAAGCCCTACGATGGGTAATAGTTTAGTCAGGGATTGGAGTCAAGGTGAGGGACCCGCCCATAATTAGGTGTTAACTCTTAGTTTTTGTTCATAATTAGGTGTTTATTAACTCTTAGTTTTTGTAGATCACTCTTGTTTTTTTTTTTAAGATTTTATTTATTTATTTGACAGACAGAGACCACAAGTAGGCAGAGAGAGGAAGGGAGCAGAGAGCCCGATGCGGGGCTCGATCCCAGGACCCTGGGATCATGACCTGAGCCAAAGGCATAGGCTTAACCCACTGAGCCACCCAGGCGCCCCTCTTGTTCTTTTTCTTAATGTAGTCTTTTTTCATTTGTTTAAGCCTAGGAAACCATGGTTCTAATTCCCCTCTGTTAACTGCACTGACCTAAGCATGGTGATTTTGACCTTCTCCCGAGGCACAAGCACAGGGCAGGTCTTAAGAGAACAAATAACACTGCAAATCTTAGATGAGGAACCACGAATTTACAAAGGGATCATAGTAGCCAGCAACACCAGCCCCCTACCCTCGCCTGAGTCTAATGCTAAATTAGGTCAAGTCAGGCTTTCCCCGAGGCCAGGAACAGGCAATTAATGAATAATCCATAATGCTAGTTTGTACCACACCCAGTTCACCCCACAGCTAACCCTTGTCCTGCAGTGAGACCCGGTTGGGATGGGAAGACAGGCCTTGAGGGCCCCAGCGGGAAAGTGTGTGTGTGTGTGTGTGTGTGTCACACACATTAGAGAGGAAGACGTGGCTGGAAGAGGGGCCTCTGGGGCAAGCCTTGGCTTCTGCTTCCCATCTCCCATTGCTCCTGTTAGTGTGATCTTGCTCAAGTCACTTCCCCGGCACCTCAGTTTTGCCCTCATCAAGTAGGACAAGAGCCTGCACCTACCTGGCAGGGGAGCTAGAAGGGACGCGACAGGCAGCAAGCCATTCTCCTGTCAGGCATTAAGAAATAAACTCAATGGGATGTTAAACCCAGAGGTGACTAATCTTTTGGAGGGGGCGGGGAGCAGGGAATTTGCAGCCCACAAAGCCTAATCCCATGGCATCAGGCCTTCTAAACACGCATGGGGATAGCAGCCGCACAAGCCACCCCCCCACTTTGTGCCGCAGCGGGCCAGCCTGCCACACCTAAGAAGGCATGCTGTGGCTTTGATGTGAGCCCACTGGATGGCACCAGGCAGGACAGGACTGGTGGCATGGGCTAAACCTGGCCCCGATTGGCCGTTCTGGCCCAACCCATGGGCGAGGGCCCTTCAGGTCCCAAGGGCCCACTGCAGTCCACATTTCCAGGCAAGTGCCTGCTTGTGGGGGAAATAAAATCCATTCTCTGAATTGCTGAGTCCCTAAATTCATTTATGCACAGATAACTAACACCCATGCACACCCAGATGCAACCGAACACCCAAAGAGATGCCCACGTGCGTGCACACCCGTGCGTATGATGAATGCCGCACTCATGCACACATTTGCACAGACTTCACCCACATATATGGGTGCACACTCCCATACTGCGGGCAGAGGGAGAGACAGCCAGGCTTGGCCCCATCCCCCACTTCTGCAAGTTTCCGTCTGAGGCAACAGGTCTGGAAGAACTTTGCCAGGGGAGATAAGGCACCGGGGTGGGGTAGGGTGGGGTAGAGTGGGGAGTGGAGTTGGGGGCAAGGGGACAGAAGGTCGCAAACACAGTTTTAGCTTTCTGTTGCTGTTCCACAGTCACTGGCTTCATCAGTGGAAGCAAAGAGTCCTCTTTCCAGAAGGTGTCCACGTAGTTTCCTGAGCCTTGTTTTACTTTCCTGTAAAGTGGGGGTGAGAATGGTCATGATGCCTCTGCTTCCGGGCTGAGGCGAGATCAAGCATGCGGTGGGTAGGAAGGAGACTTGTCGTCACCGTCATTATCTGCAGGGACCTGGAGCTGGAGACTCATGGGGGGGCGGGACTGGCTTCAGCCCTCAGCTCCAGCTTGCTTGCTGTGTGACCTCACCTGTGTTCTCCTTTGCTTCTCTGCCTCAACTTCTCTGCCTCTGTACTGGGGAGCAAGGTAGCAGCTACCTGTTAAGTCCATACAGGGAAGCACGGGGAATGACACCTGGCACGTAGCAAGCACCCCGAAAACTGTGAGTTGTCATTGCCGTGGAGGTGACTGAGCTGAAGGAGAGTCCTTGCCCGGGCCTCTTGAGGCCTCCTGACCCTGACCCTGACCCTGGGCGGGGAGCCATCCCTCAGGTGTGGGGCCAAGCCCCAGGCTGTGAAGGGAGAGCACCAGGGGTGGTGGGAGGGGCCCAGACGGGTGATGCTGCTCCGGTTAAAGTGATTTCTGCAGCCCCCAACGGCCCTCTTACAGCACCGCCCCAGCACTTGACACAAACGCCAGCTTATTCCCCCTGCCTTGCTTTTCCACTGACATGTCCCCCTTCTCTGTCCCCTCTGCCCTGCTTCAGCCCAGGTGATCCTCACCCCTCACCTGAACTTGCTCTTGGCAATCAAGGGAATCACCCAAAAGTGAGCTCAGCTCCTCAGCCCCTGTTGGAATCCCTGCAGCAGCTCTGCCTTGCCCGGAGAGTTTAAGTTCTTTTCCATGGTTCCTGAGGTTGATGTGGGTCCTGCCTCCCTGCCCACCTGGGTTCCTGTGCTCCAGCCACACCGAGCATAGGCGGCCGTTGCCAGGCTATCACTGGTTGGGGCTGCTCGGGGCAGGGTGTTGGGATGGATAGACTGCACTCTGTGACAAACAGCCCCACTTGCTCAGTGGTTTGCTCTGCCGGCTTATGTCTCTGTCACACCGTATGTTGAACATTTGCTGCTGCTGAAGGTGAGGCAGAGTTGGGGGGCCTGGAGCTGAGCCTGCTGACTTGCCCCTGCTTTCCTACCCCCAGCCCCAGCATAGGGACTGCCTAGGGCCAAGAGCCTAGGGACACCTTGGTCCTTGCTGTTCTTTTGTAAGAAGGCCCCCAGGACCCATTTCCTTCAGGACCCAGTGCAGAGAAAAGACGGCTACACCTAGCTTGTGTCTTATATCTTACACACCCTGACTAAATCCCCTTCTGATTCGGTTTCCCTTACCGAATTGGCCACTGGGAGGCTCAGACCCACATCGGAGGAGCACCTCCACTGTGTGGAGGACCTGACAGCAAACATTCAGTAGCTCAGATTTCTTTGTTCCTGCATTTTCCCTCTGTCCGCATTGCCTCGCTGTGGCTTTTCCGTGTGCTTCTATCTTGCGTGCTCTCCACTTCTGTAAGGCTTCTTACATCGTTTCTGGGACCGGATGGACGTCAGTTAGTCTGTCCCTGCATTCTGGGCAGCTTCCTGGAGCTCTAGCAAATGTATCTCCTAAAAGGAGAGTTGAAATGTCTGAGATTCGCAGAACAGACCTGTCCCAGGAGGCTGCTGGGCTTCCTGGGGAGGGTTTTGCTCACATGTCGGACCCCCAGTCACCATGACCTCTCTCTCTCTCTTTTTTTTTTTAGATTTTATTTATTTATTTAACAGAGTGAGAGAGAGAGAGAGAGAGAGATCACAAATAGGCAGAGAGACAGGCAGAGAGAAAGGGGGAAGCAGGCTCCCCACTGAGCAGAGAGCCCGACGCAGGGCTCGATCTCAGGACTCTGAGATGATGACCTGAGCCAAAGGCAGAGGCTTAACCCACTGAGCCACCCAGGTACCCCCACCATGACCTCTTGAGGTCAACAGTCTAATCTTGTGCCTTTGAACTTAACCCCAGAGCAGATGCCTTCTTTGTGCTAACCCTGGGGGTGCCCAGCCAAACATGCCTGCCCTTGGGAAGTTCCTAGAGCCTGGGGGTGAGCAGAGCTCTGTGCTGGGCACTCCTGCAGCAGAGCCCCGGGCCTTTCTCTGAAAAACCTACCGGTGGCAGAGGAGATGAGCCCTGACACCAGACGCAGGAATCAGGGCAGGCAGGAGACACGGCTGGTGGGGGTAGAAGAGAGGAGAGGACCAGAGCTCTGCTACCTGAGGTGGCAAGGAAGACTCTGGAGGAGGGCCCTGCGTGCTGGGGAAGGGAGGGTTTGGACTTGTGGAGATGGGTACAGGGATTACTGGGAAGGACAGGCCAAGCAGAGGGGGAGGACAAGGGACTGGAAATGCAAGAGCAGGTACCAGGGAAGCTGAGAGGTTCTTTATCTAGAAAGTACATTTTAAAAGATGAGCAAGAACAGGTGCATCTTGGAATATCGGAAGGGAAACCTCACTGGAAGGCCTTGAATGCCAGACTGGCTTTGGCCTTTGTCCTGTAGGGCGGCAGTCAATCCAGAGTGTCTAAGGGGGACCTTAGATAGGGGAGGAGGGTGAGGAATACAGCTAGGCTTGGTGTCCGGAAGGCTCTCTCTGGCCTAGATGAGGAGCGTGGACGGGCAGACCCAGTGGGGTCAGAGTCTGGGGTCAGGGGTTTGACCCAGGCCACAGCAGGGCTGGAAGGCCACATGTGTTTGGCCACTCATGAAGCTGAGACCCTCTTCTGCCATCCATGACCTAGTCATGCTCACCCCTCTGGCTTGTGCTCTCTTCACTCTCATCACCCCATTTCCATGTTTATGTATGTGTATACATATATATATATTTTTTCTTTCTCACATTTCCTTGCTAATATTACAAAACCACATGTAATTCCTCAAACATTCCACATTTGCTTCTCTTTCAGGGCCTTTGCTACGGCTGTTCCATCTGCTGGGACATCTGCCCCCCCCCCAAACCTTACCTTTTTCCCCGCCAACATGGCCAACTTCTACTCATCCTTCAAATCACAGCTCACTTGTCACTTCCTCTGGGAAGCCCTCCCAGACTGTCATGTACTAACCTTTATTATTATCTGTAGTACACTGGATCCCAGTGGCCCATCTTCCCACAGGACTCTTCACTCCTCTAAGGCAGGCTCATGCTTACTCTCTTCAAACCCCCGGTGCCAGGCACAGGCACAGTGGCGCTCAGTAACTAGAGTGAACAAATCCGGGGCCGAATGAGGAGCTAGGGAAGCTCAGTATGCCTGGACGATAATCGTGGTAGTAATTATGACTGTAGATAAAGGGACCTATGATTTAGTCCTCACGACAAGTCTGTGAGACAGATGATTTTGTGATCCCCATTTTACAGCTGGGAAAACTGAGGTTGCAGAAGTTAAGTCACTTGCTCACCCAGCCGGTAAGAGGCAGAGCTGGCATTGGAGCCCAGGCAGGCTGGGTCCAGAGGACACAGTATGACCCACATCACTGGGTTGAGTGGGATGGGCTGATAGGAAATGGGAGTTTTCTCTCTGGTGTTTCTGCCTTTTGGATGACAGGTGAAGAGATGACAAGCAAACAGGCCGGGGATAATCATACACCATCTCACCAGAGCCACAGAAGTCGCCACAATGACCATCCTGTTCATTTGCTTGCCCTTGAGAGCGCCCTGTCCACATAGAACCGACCGCTGGCCCTCTCCAGAGGGGTTCCCCAGGCGTCCCGCTGTCAGCGCCACGAGCCTCACGCCCCGCCTTGTCCTGTTCATTTCCCACAGATGTCATGGCATTCCCAGTACCGGAGCTCCAAGTTTCGCCACGTCTTTGGCAAACCAGCCAGCAAGGAGAACTGCTACGACTCGGTGCCCATCACCCACAGCGTCCAAGACAATCACTTCTGCGCTGTGAACCCCTGTTTCATTGCAGTCGTGACTGAGTGCTCCTGTGGGGGGGCCTTCTTCGTCATTCCCTTGAACCAGGTAAGGCCGCCGGCTAAGCTTCGGGCCCACACAGCCCTCCGGAGGCGGTGCAGACAGCGGAAGTATAAAGAGCCTGGGTTTCTGGTCTCACGTGTGGCTTCAGATCCTAACCCTGCCTCTTACCGGCCATGTGACCTTGAGTTCTTTCACTTCTTTGAGCCTTGGTTTCCTCATTGGGAAAAAAATATACGTGTCCTGGGATTTCTGCTTTTAGCAGTTGCCTAGCTACTCCCAAGACCTGCCTTCCACCCCACAGCAAAATAGCTCACTCCTGAATCAAATTTAATTTGTAATGCATTGACAAGCTCACAGGACGTTGGGGAGATCGCCAAAGCCCCCTCTCCTCCCCAACAAAAAGAAGCAAATCTTGAGCCAACAGTCTGACAGAGAGAGGGAAGCAGGAAGCGAACAGAAAGCAGTAGCTTGTCCTGTAGGCAAAGGTCACCAGTACAGGTTACACTATATGCAATTGCTGATGTTTCACAGGTTTTTTTTAACCCCAAGGGGGTAGTTTCATATAACTTAACCTAATAGCAGACCTTTTCAGGATGCCAACCGAGCCTGAGTCGGCTCAAGGCAGAATGTCCAAAGGGACTAGCGGGATGCTGGCTACTAGTGCCTCTGGTTCCCAGCAGAGCCAGGCAGGGAGTGTCCCCAGAGGAAAGCATCCCGCATGTGGACAGGACTCCCACAGAGTGAGGTCAGGCAGATTCAGAATCCGGGATCACCAGGCATGTGAGCCACCAGGAATGAGAGTCAGCTGAAACAAGGAACAACAGGCTTGGATACCCCATCCCCCGCCCCGCAACGAAGGACTTCAGTAGTTAAACTCATAAATACAAAATGGAATCTCATATACCGGGTTTTCTGGTCTGAATGGAACTGAATTAGGAATCAATTACAAAAGATAAATTTTAAAGATTTTATTTATTTATTTGACAGAGAGAGAGAGATCACAAGTAGGCAGAGAGGCAGATAGAGAGAGGGGGAAGCAGGTTCCTTGCTGAGCAGAGAGCCCGATGCGGGGCTCGATCCCAGGACCCCGGGATCATGACCTGAGCCGAAGGCAGAGGCTTTAACCCACTGAGCCACCCAGGCGCCCCAACGAAAGATAAATTTTAAATCCCCCTTGAGGAGTATCTCACCAGCAGCCCACAATGAGATCCCACCACGACCACCAGATCGGCAAACATGTGAAGAGCTAGGAATCGTGAGTGGTGGTGAGGAGGCAGAGGAGCCTCATAAACTCTCAGATGCTTCTGGTGACAGGGTGAACTGTCACCTGTGTTTTGGAACATGTGGCAGTTTCTAGTAGAGAGGAAAATACACACACCCTATGACCCCGAGATTCCTCTGCGAGGTATGTCCACGAAGTGTTTCTGTGCACCAGGACGCAGTGACGACACCGTGCTTAGCAGTGTGTTCATATTGTCACCGAACTGCAGAATTCAAATGTCCAAAGAATTACATGAATAAATCATGATGTATCCATACTAGGGAATGTACATAATCATGAAAAGGAAACAACATACATACATAGCACAACATGGATGAATCTTTTTTTCTTTTAAAGATTTTATTTATTTGACAGAGAGAGAGAGATCACAAGTAGGCAGAGAGGCAGGCAGAGGGGAGGGGGAAGCAGGCTCCCTGGTGAGCAGAGACCCCGATGCGGGGTTGATCCCAGGACCCCAAGATCATGACCTGAGCCAAAGGCAGAGGCTTAACCCGCTGAGCCACCTAGGTGCCCTTTTTTTTTTAAAAAAAGATTTATTTATTTTAGAGAGACAGAGCAGAAAAGAGGGGCAGAGAGAGAGAGAATCTCAAGCAGACTCCGCACTGAGCACGCACAGCCCCCCACACAGAGCCCGATCGAGCGGGGCTCAGTCTCGTGTTGCTGGGATCAGACCTGAGCTGAAGCCAAGAGTCGGGATGCTCAGCTGACTGCACCACCCAGATGCCCCAACATGGGTGAATCCTAATGACAGTTTTAAGGGAAAGATACCAAGCAAATTACAAACTGTCTCATTCTGTTTATGTAAAGATAGATACAGGCTAAATTAAACTCTACCTTAAGGGATGTATAAGTAAGTAGAAAAATTTTAAGGAAGAGCAAGCAAGAGACTATCCAGAAAACCAGGATAACTCTCACCTCCTGAGGGAGGGAGGAGTCATGATTGGAAAGTGTCCCATGGCGGGGGGTGGGGGAGGTCTCCTTTGTGTTGCTCATAATAGTTCATGTCTTAGCCTGAGAGGGTGCAGATATATGGGTAATTTATTTTCCAGCAATTCATTAAGCTGAACACTTATATTTTATGCCTTTTTTATATGCTGCATTCAAGATCGCATACATAAAGATGATACCGTAGAGTTCATGTGATTTTACAGGCCATTGCTGTATAACTTTCAAGGAACTGATTATTTCAATCTTTCGCAAACATTTCTAGAGAATAGGAAAAGAGGGGTGGCTCCTCTCCTTGTTCTGTGAGCCAGTGTAACCTTGATTCCAAAACCAGAGACAAGGACAGAACAAGAAAGGAAAATGACAGGCCAGCCTCACAAGATGTATATAAAATGGCTAGCAAACTGAATCTAGCAGTGAATTTTTAAAAAGATGTATTCTAACCAAGTTGGATTTATTCCAGAAACTGAAGACAGTTTAATATTAATAAATCAATAAATGTAAATCATTATATTAACAAAGGAAAGGAGAAAGCCATATGGTCATCCCTATAAATGTAGGAAAAAAACATCTGGTAAAGCTCAGTAACCATTCCTGATACAGATTCTTAGCAAACGAGGAAAAGAGAATTTCACTAACATAAGAAATAGACGTTTTAAAACCTTTTGTTTTGATTCACCTGTTGCTAACATTCTGCCAGGTTTACTTTTTATCTCTTCCTTATATATCTTTCTCTCCGTATGCGTATTATGTATAGAAATTTTGTTTCTGGTCCAGAATCCAACTGAGAATCGTTCATTATATTTAGTTGTCAAATCTCTTACTCTATTTCGTGATACTGACATTTTTAAGCAGCTAAAGGACAGCTATTTTGCAGAACATTTTAAAATTTGGATTTTTGACATTTTTTTTTCTCATGATGAGATATATAATATACATTTGGGGCAAGAATGTTAAACAAATGACACTGTATCCTCAGTTCATTACATTTTGTGACACATGTTGTCAGTTTGTCCAATTATTGGTAATAATGGTGATATTTGATCTCTTTGTTAATGTGGTGCAAACATTCAGAAAGATGGAAGGTTAGAAATAGCCATTTAGGGTCGCCTGAGTGGCTCCGTCGTTAAGCATCTGCTTTTGGCTCATGTCATGATCCCAGGGTCCTGGGATCAAGCCCTGTATCAGGCTCCCTGCTCGACAGGAAGCCTGCTTCTCCCTCTCCTACTCCCCCTGCTTGTGTTCCCTCTCTCACTATTTCTCTCTCTGTCAAATAAATAAATAAAATCTTTAAAAAAAAAAGAAAGAAAGAACAACAAGAAGAAAAAGAAATAGCCTTTTAAAATCAGCAATGAGCTCAAGGTCCTGGCTGGCACCATAGGGCTGAAACACAAGTTAAAGATGGAAGGATTGAAAAGGAAGATAGAAAACCACTCTTATTTATACATTGATTGCTTACATAGAAACCCCCCCCAAAATGTGGTCAAATTATTAGAAAAATAGTAAGAGCCTTTGGAAGGTAGCTGGGTACAAAAAGTCAGGATACAAAAATGAGTTGCATTTTTATATATCTAGAACACTTTGAATTTGTAAACATTTGCAGTGGAATAAAAGAAGATTGGATACAGAGGAATAAACAAGGCTTAAAAGGAGAAAATTATAGAGCATTCTTGAAAGACCAATGTTAAAGATGACCCAAGTAAATGGAAATATGTACCATGTTCATGAATAGCCTCTCTTTCTCCCTCTCCTACATCTTCCCAACATTCTCCTTTATAGGATGTATTCCATAGCATATTCCTTTCTTAGGACACCATAACCTGATTACTTCACTTTAGAGTCATTTGTGTTCTTTTGTTAGTACCTCCTAACCTACTTGGAACAATTGGGGGTTGGGAAGAGAACTGGTACTCTGTGTGTGTGTGTGTGTGTGTGTGTGTGTGTGTATCTCACATTTTGGGCATGCAGTTAGTGCTCTTAAATTTTCATGTTGAACAAATTACCCAGGGATTGTTCATCCAGATAAATACGGAGAGCATCATTGGCAAAGGGAATGGCACCAGCCAAGGTGTGGAGGTGAGACTGTGCATATGCCCAGGCAGTAATGCAGAGAACAGTCTGGCCGGAACAAATGAATGCTCTGTGTCGAAGGGGAGGAAGGGAAGTACCTTGGGGAAGTTGATTCGGGCCAGATGAGAAGGGTCTTGAATGCCAGGATGAGAAGTGTTAACGGTATTCTAGAGCTGAGGTTTTTCAAGCTGGGGAGGGACAAGTGTAAAATGGGATTTCTGGAAAGACTTGAAGATCTGAGTTCAGAGGTTCCCTGGAGAGAACCCATTTGACTTGTTTCTCACACTCTGGGAGCTTTTAAAAGATTCCACCTGCCAAAGAGACTGTATTCTTAATTAAATAATAATATTTTTTTCAGATTTGTATTACTCAGCCTCTTTCAGAACTGTCACAGTTTCTAACTCAATGAACTATCAACTATAAATAGGTACTAACAACTGACTTAAGAAAATAAGTTGCTTTGATGAGATGGAGTGTAGACCGGGGTAGGGAAAGTGGACCTAGTTTAGAAAGATAGGATGAGGGGTGCCTGAGTGTCCCAGTCGGCAGGGCATCTGCCTTCGGCTCAGGTCATGATCCCAGCATCAGGCCCTGCACTGGGCTCCCTGCTCATCAGGGAGCCTGCTTCTCCCCTATCTCTCTGCTGCTCCCCCTACTTGTGCTTTCTCCTGCTCTCTTTCTCTGTCAAATACATATATATATACTAAAAAAAAAAAAAAA
>ML105808.1:211901-248675 GCA_003697995.1 Taxidea taxus jeffersonii
AAAAAAAAAAAAAAATAGGATGATCAGAGAAGACCTTTCTGAGGAAGCAACATTTGAGCAGAGACTCCCCCTTGAAGCTCTAGAAGGAGAGTATTCAGGCTGAATGAATAGCAAGTGCAAAGGTCCTGAGGTGGGAATGGCTTTGGTGCGGGCCCTGGTTTTGGTGTGTTTGAGACACACATTGGAACAGATTGTCACAGGGACAAGAACAGTCGGAGGTAAGGTCAGAGAGGGGGCAGGGCTTGGACTGGAAAGGCCCTGGAGGCCAGGGCAGGAGTCTGACCCTATTCTGAGTCCAGTGGGAAGCCACTGGATGGTCAAAACTCACTTGTCCCATGCAGCCTGATCCTAAGAAAAATGTGCGATTCCCTTTGGGCTTTTGATATATCACAAAGAGCTCAAGGACACATGTTAATTGCTACCATCACAGACTCCTAGGGATCCAAGCACACCAGGAGCTGGGAGCCATGAATCAGAGCTCACACCTGCATGTCAGAACACAGATGCTGATTCAGCGGGTCCGAAGTGGGGCCAGGCACTTTGCATTCCAGCCAGCTCCAGACCTGAATTTCAAATAAACACCAAATAACTTTTTTTTTCTTATCTCTTTCTTTGTACTTAAGCTTTTTTGTGTTGAGAGCGTTGTAGATTCACATGCAATTATGAGACCTAACACGTAGCGCTGTGTACCCTCTGCCCAATTCCCCCAACGGAAACAACTTGCAAGACTAGAGTACAGTATCCAAACCAGGATATGGACGTAGACACAGTCTAGAAGCCGAGCACTGCCTCCAGCACAAAGATCCCTCCTGCTGCTCTGCCACCCTCCACCTCCGCCCTCTCCTTAACCCCTGACAACCGCTCATCTATTCTCTTTTTCGAGCCTTGTGCCATTTTAAGAATGTCGCGTAAACGGAACCATACGTGTTCCGTATAACCGAACATTATACGACGTGTAACCCTTTGGGCTTGACTTCTGTCACTCAGCATAATTCCCTGGAAATCCACCCAGGGATGGGTGATCCAGGATGGATCAATAGCGCCTCCTTTTTCTCTTGCTGCAGAGTATTAAGTGGTGTGCAGACATTTGTTTGACCTGTTACCCGCCCAAGGCCACGGCGATGGTTTCCATTTGGGGGCTGTTAGGAATAAAGCTACTTTAAACATTCATGTACAGGTTTCTTTGGGGACATGAGTAAGTCTCCGTTTCTCTGGCTGAATGCCCACGAGTGCGATCTCTGGGTCCTAGTTTCACAAGAAACTGCCACGCTCTTTCTTAGTATAAGTAAAATAGTGCGTGGAGCATACTTACACTAAAAAAATTATTTGTCATTTATCTGAAATTCACACATCCCTGGGTATCCTGTATTTTTATTTGTCAGTTCTGGCCTCCCCCCCTCCCAGGGGATGCAGATGCTGCTGCTTTGCAGACTATGTTGGCAGTAGCTAAGCTCTAATCTGGTTCTTTTTATATTTACAAAAGAATTTCAAACACAAAAGTAGATAAAAGCAATCCTAGGAACCCTTGTATATCCAGATTCTAGAATTTTCAAGGCTTTGCCGCTCTTGCTTCATCCATCCTTTTTTTTTTTTCTGAAGCATTTTTTAAAGATTTTATTTTTATTTGCTTATTTATTTGGAGCATGCAAGAGCCCAGGGAGGGGCAGAGGGAGAGGAGAGGGTGACTCTGCAGGGAGACTCCACACACAGTCCGATGTGGGGCTTCTGGGGCTCATGGGGCTTGATCCCAGGACCCCGAGATCGTAACCTGAGCTGAAATCAAGAGTCAGCCACTCAACTGACTGAGCCACCCAGGCACCCCTTCCTGAAGTATTTTGAAGCAAATCCTGGACGTTTTGTCATTACACCCCCATAAACTTCAGGGTGCAGTTCTAAAAACTAGGCACATTTTCTGACACAACCGCAGTGCCATTGATGGCAGCATTGACAAGAGCTCCTGTGTCACCCGATTCCCAGTGCATGTGGAGATGCCCTTGATTGCTTTGTAAATGCCTCTTTGTGCTTGGTTCCTTTGAATCCATGTCCAGAGAGTGGCACGCATCGCATTTGGTTGTTATTTTCTTGGGTAAACACATGCAGTGTGGGTGAGTAGGCACGGAGGGGAGAGGGAGAGGACACGCTTGCTGGGCCTTTGACACAGAGCGTCCCAGCAGACGGGCCTGTGGGGTTAGCATGGACAGTTCGTATGCTGATGCCTTCCTTAGCCCCTTCTGCAGAAAATACTGCCCCGTCGTGCAGATGAGGATGCTGAGGCTCGGAGAGATGACATCCCAAAGGATCCTGAGCCCCGAGGGTGAGGACCAGAACGTGGCTCAGCCCTGGGTGTGGCTGCGGGGCCTCGCTCTCATTTCACTGGCCTGCGTGTGGCTTCTTGGTTTGGGCTCTGGTTTCTAGGGGCTTCTCGTCGGTTACCAGGGATTCCATCCCAGCCAGGCACAGAAAGGTGTCGCTGAACTAGTGCCTTGAGAAGGAAGGGAGAGGCAAATTAGCTGAGTATTTCATGGAGTGTGTACAGGAGCGTCAGTGTGCATGGTGCCTGGCCTTGCCATGGTGTCCTGGAGGTTATTCTCAGAAGGGCCAGGCCACCGCAGGGACCAGGGGACTCTGCAGGCAGCCTCCTTCCCCTCACTGTGGCCTGGGGCTGGCCTGTTTGGAGGGAGGCTCCCGCAGCCTGGGCAACAAGGGCAGTGCTCGGGGAATAGAAGCGGCAGCGGCTGGAAGGTCTGGGGACAGTTGAGCCTGGGGCCTGGCTTGCAGCCAAGCCACCCCTGGTGGTGTGTGGGGTGGACTTTGCTGTGAGGCGTGGTGGGTGGGGAGACACTAACACAAGGGCAGGCAGAGCCCTGGGGATGGGCCCGAGGAGTGGATTGCATCAGAGGAGGCCAGACTGACACTGTGTGCCTGGAGAGAGAGAGGGGCATTGGAGGGCCAGACGGAGTTTCCTTTCTTTTTTCTTTTTTTTTTTTTTTTTAAGATCTTATTTATTTCTTTGACAGGCAGAGATCACAAGTAGGCAGAGAGACAGGCAGAGAGAGAGAGAGGAGGAAGCAGGCTCCCTGTTGAGCAGAGAGCCCAATGCGGGCTTGATCCCAGAATCCTGGGATCATGACCTGAGCAGAAGACTGAGGCTTAACCCACTGAGCCACCCAGGCGCCCCCAGATGGAGTTTCTAAAGCCCGCGTCTGACCATGTCACTCCCCGGCTCAGTCCCCTCCCAGCGCTCCCCATTGCCTGCAGACCAGTCCTGCCTTCTTCATGAGCTTCTGTCTCTGGCCCAGCCAACATGTTGAACCTGAGCCTTCCGTGCGTGGAGCATACTTCCTCCTTCCACGCTCAGATTCTCCTAGAAATGCAGGGCTGTGGGCCAGTATCGTATGTTGCTTTCTGTTTTGTCTTGTTTTATTTTGTTGAAAGTCTCTTCCAGTTCCAGGCAGGTCCTCGTGAAAGTGGCCCACGATGCCAGTGCTGACTGTGCCAAGAGTACGGCCAGGGCGAGCAGGCCGTGAGAGGTCATACTCCCAGATCCCAGGGCTCTGCCGCCCTTAGCACGTGACTGTGAACCCCTCTGTTCCCCAGCTGCCACGTTGTACATGGGGATTCTTCACAGGGTAGTTGGGGGAATAAATGAAATAATAGGAGCGAAGCACCCAGCACAGGCCTGGCACATGGATGACTCCCTGAATTACGGTCCCTAAAGAACAACATTTACACACCTGCTCCCTACAGGTTCATTCACTGGAGTACGGTCTAGGCATGGCTTTATTCACCGAGGGCACCCAGGCGCAGTCGCCCGTCAGGTGTGTAGGGAGAGATGGCAGACCCCTGCAGAACAGTTCGATGTCACACTGAGTACATTCTGGGCCCCCCGAAACATCCTGAGTGACAAGAACACTGGGTCATTGTAATTCGCTCTAATGAACTTACATTGGCGAGTTTCCAGAGAGCTTGCCCCGTACCAGGCACTGTCTTAAGCGCTCTACTTGGAGGAAGTAACGTAATCGCTCACACCCTGTGAAGTCCTACTATTGCCATTTTGTAGATGAGGAAAACTGAGGCATAGAGCACTGAGCTCACTTGCCCAAGGTCACACGGGGATAAGTGCCGCAGCAGGGACTCAAACCCAGGAAGCTGGAGTCACCCTGCCCGCCTCCCCTCTTCTACATGGTGCAGCCCGCTTGCACCTGTGCCTACCACCCCTGCCTCCTTTGTCCCCCCTAGGCAGTTGGCAGGGCCCCTGGAAGCTGTGACACTGTTGTGGGAATGGCTGCACCCCTGCGAGCTCTAGGGGTTGTAGCAATGGCCTCACAGCTGTCCCATCCCAGCAGCTGAGCTCTGTCCCCCTCAGAGTGTCCCCCACCTGCGCGGCCCTGCCCTCTGCCCGCTGTCCTGTCCACTCCGCCTACCTCAGGGCAGACCCACTGAGACTTGGAAGTGGCATGTCTCCAGGCTGAGCGGCTGGCTCCTGCCCCCAAGCCTGGGCTCCGGCAGTCTGCGAGGAGAGCAGGGGTGCCCCCCTGATTTAGAGCTGTGTTCCCCGTAAATCAGAGGCCAATCTCCAGCTGACTGCTGGCCTAGTGGACTGAAAGGCGGAAGTGGCCTCCTGATTATAAATGTCCCTGTCGTGACAGGGCTTTCAACAGCTCAGTCTCAGCCCAGGAGATGGGCTAATGATGTCTGGTAACGTCAGACCTCAGCTCTGCCTGCGGGCAGAGCAGCCCCAGCAGAACGGGCTGCCATCCCTCGTTCTCTGAAAACGCAGAGAAGGTGTCTGCGCTGGGTCTCTGTTTGGGAGGCCTGGGAGGAGTGCTGGCCTGGCTGAGCTGTGCCTGGCCCAGAAGCATCTCCCGGGCCTGCGGCCCCCTCAAGCCTCCATGCTGCTCTGAAGGCAGCCACAGGTCTTTCCAGAAACCTTCCGGACAAAAATTAGGGCAGGTCTCTGGGCCAGAGAACAACTGGGTGTGCCAGAGCAGAAGACCCAGCGTGGCTCATGCCCTTTGACCCAGGAAATGGCCTAAGTGAAGGAAAGGCTGTGTGAGGAAGGGGGCAGGACACGGCAGGGCTGAGAGCCCTCCCACACGGCAGGGACAGCGCACACTCACACCTGCGCACACTCACACCCTAGAGCCCGGGCCATGGGCTGCAGCCCCACCCCGCCCCCCACATCCCTGGGACCCTGCACAAGTCCCTCTGGGCTGGGCCGCTGATCAAAAGCTGCTGTCCCTTATTCCCGGTCTCTGAGAGCCCTTCAAGATCTGCAGGTTTAGAACACATTTTTGGCTAATCTGGGAAGGACCCATCTTTTCAGAAAGTTTGGAGCTTTGTGTTAAATACCTTTCATTTATTACAAAATAAATGTTTTTGCAATAATTTTATAGAAAGTTGGGAATATTAAAAAAAAAAACAAGGGGCGCCTGGGTGGCTCAGTGGGTTAAAGCCTCTGCCTTCGGCTCAGGTCATGATCCCAGGGTCCTGGGATCGAGCCCCACATCAGGCTCTCTGCTCAGCGGGGAGCCTGCTTCCCTTCCTCTCCTCTCTCCCTGCCTCTCTGCCTACCTATAATCTCTGTCAAATAAATAAGTAAAATCTTTAAAAAAAAAAAAAAAACACAGAAGATGATTAAACTACCCATTTTCCCACCATCTGGAGGTAAACATGAGTAACATTTTGGTGCATTTCCTTCCAGTCTTTTTTCCTCTCATTTTTGACACACTCGGGCATGTGCACACACAAACACACTCTTAACAAAACTGTTCTTCTTTGAGCACTTACTGTAGGGCATCCCTGTTTGGCTTTTCATGTGCAGTATTTCATTTTACCCTCGTAACAGCCCTGCGAGGAAGAGATGATTATTCACATTTTACACACGAGGGGGAAAACTTGCAAAATTTGAGCAGGGGCAGGACATGATCAGATTTTAAATTTCTGAAAGCTCACCCATGATAGCGTGCAGAAGGGCCCGGAGGCTAGGTGAGAGGCTGGTGGCTGGATCGGTGGTCTCGTGCGGACCTGGGCCAGGGCCCGCAGATGCACCTTCTTCCTCCAAGGCCTGGCCCAAGCACCTACCCACTGTGGGGGGCAGGGAGCACGCACCTCTCTTCCTTGTTGAAGGGCCCAGATGCACCTCACACATGGCTCACAAATGACTCAAGTCCAGACTCTTCCCTTTTCTCTGTCTGAATGTATATATGAAGGTATAATCTTTTTTTCTGATGTGTTTGAGGATAAATTACATATTTCTTTGACCTCTACTTTAAATACTTGAGTGTTTCCTGAAAGTGGGAATGTTCTCTTGTATCACCATATTCCATTATCAACTTCTGGAAGTTTAACATTGTAGTCCTACTTGAACCTACCTTTCATGTTCCCGTTTATCAGATAATGTCCCATATAGAGTTCCCCCTCCAGTGTGGGATCCGGTCAAAGGTAAGGTGTCTGCTACCCTTTCCTGAGGGGCAAGAGCTGGATTGGGCAGAGTATTTGTGAAGGGGAGCCCAGGACTACTGCACATGTTTGCAGAGCTACTATGATGCATGCATAAGTCTCCGTGAGCCAGGGTCTCCATGTCCGTTTGCCAGTGTGCCAGAGGGACCCGGAGCCCTCTGTCCGTTCCTGTGACACCTGTGGCTTGGAAGCCTTATGAATCCAGGCGGGAGACACCACTGCATCTTTGCTCAGTCTCAGCGGGGCACCGTCTCAGTGCTTTCTGCAGAGCTGGAGGGGTGAGGGAAGGAGAGGTGGTGGGTGTTCCTTGAGTCCGCCCTGTTCTTGAAAGATCTTTTATAAAGACCCTGAAACCATCAGTGCTGCTGGTTCGTGTACTACACCTTACACTACCTTGCACAGGGCCTGCCCCTATGTATGTCGTAGATGTTGGCCGGTTTTCTTCTCAGCTGTCTCTTCCTCATAGATGGAAAACTGGGTTGCAGAGCCTTCGGGGGGTGGGGCGGGGGGTGCTTCAGCACCTGGGGTGGGATCGTGGATGTGGATGAAGCCTGCCTTGGCAGGCAGGGGGCCTGGGTCCTGGCGCCTGTTCTGCAAAGCCATGCGGTGCAATGTGTGACAGGAGAGTGCTGGTCACTGCCAGCTCTAGGTTTCTATGGCTGAACCCGCATGGCAGTCCCATGACCTAGGAAACCCAGGTCTGTGTGCGGAGCTGGAAGTCTCCGCTTGGGGCATCCGTCCTCCCAGCACCCACACAGCAATTCTCAGCAGGCCAAGGGGAAGGGGAAGGAGGTGCTCACTTTTTCTTTTTAATTGAAATATAATTCACATACCACAAAAATCACCATTTTAAAATG
This sequence comes from Taxidea taxus jeffersonii, assembly GCA_003697995.1. Lineage (NCBI taxonomy): Eukaryota > Metazoa > Chordata > Mammalia > Carnivora > Mustelidae > Taxidea > Taxidea taxus. Next base: position 219,221 of record ML105808.1, read on the forward strand.
TATGATTCAGTAGGCTTTTCATACAGTCATGTGCTTGTGCAGACATCACAAAATCATTATGCAAAATACTTTCATCACCGCACAAAGAAACAGCATACCCATCAGCCGTCCTCTCGCCCCAGGTCCCTTGCAACCACTAATCTGCTTTCAGTCGCTATGGATTGACCTGTTCTGGAATTTTCATAGGTATTAGCCAAGGTTCTGAGTACCGGGTACCAAAAGATGTATTAAGTTACTCTTTTTTTTTTTTAAGATTTTATTTATTTATTTGACAGAGATCACAAGTAGGCAGAGAGGCAGGCAGAGAGAGGAGGAAGCAGGCTCCCTGCTGAGCAGAGAGCCCTATGCGGGGCTCGATCCCAGGACCCTGGGATCATGACCTGAGCTGAAGGCTGAGGCTCTAACCCACTGAGCCACCCAGGCTCCCCTTAAGTTGTCCTTAACAATGAAACCACAGCTGGTCATTTATGTGGAATCCTGCAACGTGTGGCTTTTTGGGTCTGACTTTTTTTGCTTAGCGTGTTTTTAAGGTTTGTCTGTGTCGAAGCGTGTATTGGTTTTTCGTCCTTTTTTTTTTTTGGCCGAATAATATTCCATTGTGTGAATATACCACATTCTGTATATTCATTTGTCTGTGGATGGGCATTTGGGTTGGCTCCACCTTTTGGCTATTATGAATAACGCCACGATGAACTTTGGTGGATGAGCTTTTTGTAGGCCTGTGTTTTCATTTTTCTTGGGGATCTACCTCAGGGTGGAATGGCTAGGTCACGTGGTAACTGTGTTTAGCTTAGTAGGGAGCGCCCGACTGTTTTCCAAAGTGGCTGCACCATTTTTGCATCCCCACCAGTGGTGTCTGAGGGGAAATAGCCTTTGACTGAACACCTACTATGCGCTAGGCACTGTGCTAGACCCTTTCCACACCTCATCTCCTGTGATCTTCCTGTGAACCCCGGGGAATACCCATTATTACCTCCATTTTACGGAGGAAGACACCGAGGCCCGGAGAAGTGACATGAGTCCCCCAGCATCACCAAGAGAACAGTGGTAGGACCTAGATCGACACCCTGTCTGTCCCTTACATTTTCCTGCCTACTCCGTGATTGCTGCCTGCCGAGTGACCGTCCACATGCTTAAGTGGGATTAGCCCCTCTTCTCCCCAACACTCCTGGGCACTGTTTTGCAGACGGGAAAGTTGGACCCCCACTACCCAAGGGTCTGCGGGCACGGAGGGAACGTCTTAGACATCAAGTGGAATCCTTTTAATGATTTTGAGATCGCCTCCTGTTCTGAAGATACCACAGTGAGTATCTCCGCGTGAGGCGGTTCCCTTTCCCGAGAGGGGCGGCTGGGGGCATGGGGAGGTGGACTGATGGGTGTTTGTTCTTAGCTCAGATGCTCCTAAGCCCCGATCCTTCATGAGGCGAGGTCAGTGTTGAGAGAGGGCTCAGGGAGATTGTGCGGGAGAAAGTCTGGGCTCTGGGACTTGCCCGCATGCCCGCAGTGCCTTATCTGGAGCCTCTGGCACTCAGGGGGTTGCCATCCTGGTTTTAAATCCCGATGAGCAGGGAATAAATATGTGTTGAATTGAAAGCAAAGTCTGCCTGAAAACCCTGTGTATCTCAGGGGCCTGAGAGCTCTGAACGACAATGGAGAACATCAAGTGTCTGCCATCCCCTCTGTGTCACCCCTGCCCCCAGCTCCATTTGTACGCCTCCGTTCCTGGGAGCTGACTTTCTACTGTGGAAGCCCCTTCCATCCTTGACAACGCTACTCTGAAAGGAAGCCCCACCTCCTCTTCCCAGGCCCTTCCTGTGGAGTATAGGCCATGACCCCATCCAGCCTGGCCTTCTGGCCCTCCTTTATCTTTCCTCTTTCAGGCCATCCAAGGGGGCGACTCCAAAGGAAAGACTTTGGCCCTACCCTGTGCTGCTCCAGAGGCTGCACTGGCTCACTAGTGTTCTGATGATAGCGCACAAACTCTTGCTCCTGGCCTTTGAGGCTCTAGCCTGAGCCTTTGGGACTAGGAAGGGGTAGACAACTGTCCTTGGAGAGATAGTCTAGGCTGGGAGGTGGGTTTGATCTGACATCCAGCCTGGGAGTCAGGCCTTTGGCCCACCCAGCTGCCCACAGTACAGGCCATTAGGATGGCAAAGATTGCCAGGAAGCAGATTTGGAGGCCTGGGCTCAACTCTGGCAATGTCAGCCCCTGCTTGGGCTGGAAGACCTTAGCAAAGCCTGTCCCTCTCAGGGTTCCAGCTGCTTCCTCACTGAGAGAGAGATGGATACAGAGAGCACTCCCCTGGCCCTTCTGCCGGGCACTGCCAGTTCTGTGGCTTAGGGTAGCCTGGGTACCAGGTGACCCTGGCTAACAGCTCCCCTTACCCCCGCTGTGTCTCCCCTGAAAGATTAAGATCTGGGACATCCCCAAGCAGCTGCTGACAAAGAACCTCACAGCCTGCAAGAAGGAGCTAATGGGCCACACCCGCAGGGTGGGCCTGGTTGAGTGGCATCCCACAGCTGCCAACATCCTCTTCAGCTCCGGCTACGACTTCAAGGTGGGTCCATGCTCTCGTTTCCTGGGCCACCCTAACATGACTGAACTGGGCACTTCAGACAATAGATATTTATCCTCACATCGTTCTGGAGACCAGAAATGTAAAATCAAGGTGTCAGGAGGGCCGCAGTCCCTCGGAGATCTTAGAATGCTTCCTCCTGTGCCTCTCATAACTTCTGGTGGCTCCGGGCATTCCCTGGGCTGCACCTGTGTCACTTTGGCCTGCCTCCAGCTACATGCAGCCTTCTCTGTGTTTCTGCATGTCCTCTCATCTTTGGATAAGGACACCTGTCACTGGATGTAGGGTCCACCCCAATCCATATGACCTCGTCATAATTACATCTGCGAAGCCCCTGTTTCCTAATAAGGTCACATTCTGAGGTTCCAGTGGACATGAGTTTTTGCGGTGGGGGGGACACTGTTCAACCCCTTAGTCGTCCTAGAGGGGATGGGCTGGACCCTATCCACAGAAGCTTCCCACTGCCCCATTGACAGCCAAGCTGCGGATGGGGAGAATTCATGGTAGAGGAGCCCTGGATTCTATTTCAACTCAGTCTCTGCCTTGCAGTAGGAACTAGGAAAGTCCTTTGTCTTCTCTAAGCCTCAGTTTCTCCTTTTGTACACGAATGGGGTTAGTGTGACCATAGCCGTGGCTTTGAAACTCTTTCCTTCACAGCATAGGGCTGTACGGAGGCACTTTGGGGACCTCTCTAATGGATCAAGGGTGGAATGGCAGTGGTTGACAGAGCCTCCGACCCCCTTCTGATCAGAAGTGCTGTTTCACCTGTGCATGTAGGCTGTGTCTGCAGGGCCACCGTATATGGTTGTGCAAGGAACTCTGCACCCAGCTCCACGGGGCGCAGGTCACGTCGCAGGCTATGGGAATGGATCTCACTGGAGCTGTGCAGTGCACAACCTCCGCAGCTAAACGTGGCAGCCCTCTATCTGTGTGAGGTAGAAACTGCTGCTGATAAGTGTGTGAAAGCCCCTGGACTAGCTCATCTCTGGGGTCCTCCCAGCGTGGATGGGTTTGTCACTCCAAAGCAGATGGTGTTTTCTTTTCGCCACCAGACAGCCTGACTCCCGGCTTCCCCTCCTGCCACGTGGCAGCTTCAGCCGGCAGATCCATCCTCCCACCCAAGGCTTCTTGGCCAGACTGCCATCTGTGGCTTCCCTCCTGGGGATACCGTGTTTCACCGCAGCCTGGCAGGCGTGCGACTGTGGGAGCCCGGGGCGGGGGTGGCCGCTGCGCTCAGAAACAGCTCATTGCCGTGCAGGTGATGGTCTGGAACCTGGACACAAAGGAGTCTGTAATCATGAGCCCCGTGAGGACGATTACCTGCCACCAAGGCGTGATCCTCTCCATGTCCTTCAATACCAATGGCAGCCTGCTGGCCACCACCTGTAAAGACCGCAAGCTTCGGATTCTCGACCCCCGGGCCGGGGCTGTCCTCCAGGTCTGTGCCGGGCTGGGGTCTGGCTTGGGGGCAGAGGAGCAAGGAGCGGTGAGGGGCTGCGGGAGGCTTCGGAGAACAGGCTAGTAATGCTGTGGGCATTGTGGCCAAGCCTTCACATGTGCTATCTCTCTGTCTGTCCTCTTGGCCCTGCTGGGAGGTGGGATGTGTCACCTGCATTCTTTGGATGAGAAAACGGAGGCTAAGGAGAGGTCAGGTGATTTGCCCACCTTGAAAGCTGAGTTTTGAACCTAGTTAACTCCAGAACTTGCTGGTGTGCCTTAGCTCTGTCGGGAGGCATGTACTCCTGCTGGTCCGCTGTGTGACCAAAGACAAGCACTTTCTGTTCTCTGAGCCTTGGCTTCCTTATCTGCAACAGTGGGCTGTCAGTCCTTCCTCTAGGATTGAATAAGATAACTCAGGTGACAGTGCCCGCCCCACCCATTACCTTGCCTACAGTGAACACTCAGGGATCTCTCAGCATGAGCACAGAGGTGCGCTGAAGTTTGCCGCGATCAATCTCAGCTCAGAAAAAGCTCAGCAAAAATAATAGTTGAGCCCCCAGATGGATGGGAGGATCTCTGGAAGGCTTCCTGGGGGTGGTGTCTCTGGAAAGCTTCTCTAAGCAGAGCTAGGTAGTGAACAAGGAAGGCATTTCAGGTAGCGCAGCAGCAGCAGCAGCAGCAAAGGCAGGGAGGCCAGAGACCCTAGCTGTGGCCTGCGAGCCCCTGACCACATATGTCCCTCCAGGAAACCGGCTGCACGGGGCACCGGGCCAACAAGGTGCTGTTTCTGGGGAACCTGAATAAGCTGCTGTCCACGGGCACATCCCAGTGGAACAACCGGCAGTTGGCAGTGTGGGACCAGGTGAGTGTCCCGTGCAGCCCCACCCTGCCCCTCACTGTCACCTACAGCTGAGTGCTGGCCTCGTTCACTCACTCGTTCGTGCCCTTACTCGCTGCCCAAGCACGTACCTAGCAGAGCCGGCCGGTGCTAAAGGTGCTGGGACGAAAACCGAGGGGCCGCTCAGACCTTGTGCATCTTCTCGATTGAGGAGGGAGTGGCCGTGGTATGGGGCTCAGGGGGAGGTGGCCGCTTCGGGACCAGGACGAGGGGTGGGGGTGGGGAGAGAGAGAGGCGATGTCCTTCTGGACAGAAGGAACAGCTGGAGCGAGGGCTTGGAGGCAGGTGGGTAGGGGCAGCAGCTGAGGAGGTGAGGGTAAGGGCCAGGCCAGGCACTGAAGGAGCGCTTGGCTAGAGCTTCAAAGACTAGACAAATCGCTTCCCCTCTCTGACCTCCTCCTCCATCTTTTACCACAAATAATCAGACAAGCAGAGGAGGGCTGGTGTGCGACCAGGGGTGTGAGAGGTGATGGTTGGAGGCAAAATGCCTGCAGGATAAGAGGGGGTGGTCTCTCTCCCTCTGTCTGCTTCCCTCTCACATGCACACGTGCATACACACACTCACCCAGAGCCCCTTGGCAGGGATTCCCATCTCCAGGAACACCACGGAGGACCTCCAGGAGTGACCCACAGGCCTTCCTGGTCTCCTTTCCTTGTAGGACAACCTGTCCCAGCCTCTCTTCGAGATGGACCTGGATGGCTCCTCGGGCGTGCTGTTTCCCTTCTACGACGCGGACACCAACATGCTCTATGTGGTGGGGAAGGTGAGCCTGGCGTGGGAGGGAGGGGCTGCCTGAGGCCCTGAGGCAGGGAGCAGGGCTACCCCAGCCTAGCCCTACTGCTAGCCAGACAGCAACTGGGGGCCCTGGGGGTTCAGGCCAGGGAGAGGGATGGGCAGGGCTTCCTGGACACCATCTCCCTGCAGTGGGCACATACCCCGTCCCACCATCCTGGCTCCCGGGGAACACCCAGGGCCAGGGCTTTGGTCAGACACCCCAAGCTTGTTGCTCCTCAGGTCTGGGACCAGATAAGGAGGCCCCATCGGTGTTTCTCAATAGGGGTACCTTTGAATTTGGGCTGGAGCAGGTTTTCATTGGGTGGGACTCACTGGTACTTGGCATCATAGTTCCTACCCACCAGTGCCTGGAGCAGCACTCCGTCCCTCCCTCCCCTCCCCAGTCACTAGGACGGCGACAACCAGAAATGCCCCAGAAGTGTAAGATCACTGGACAGTCTCAGGAATGCGCCACTGCTGACCTTTTTGTGTAGCTGGGAGTGGGACTCAGGCCTGTGCTCCCAGAGTTTCTGCCTTGGAGGCACATAGGTGGGCTTTGGGTCATGGTTGGGGGAATCGAGTGTTGAAATGAGGACCCCTTTCTGCTTTGACGGCAGTTCCCTGGTGTTTTCTTGTGTGGCGGGGCTTTGCCAGCCCTTCGGTCACTGTGAATGCCAGGTTTCTGCTGCCTGGCAGCAGGGGGCCCCGAGGGGGCTAATGGGACCCGGCTCTGAGTTGTACCCTCCTCCTCCTCAGGGAGATGGAAACATCCGTTACTATGAGGTGAGCGCCGACAAGCCTCACCTGAGCTACCTGACAGAGTACCGCTCCCATAGCCCTCAGAAGGGGATGGGTAAGTACGGAACACAGAGGACACGTGGGGTCTGGGGAGACAGGAGTGAGTCAGATGAGGGCCCCGCCCTGGAGAGGACCCCGTTCAGGAGGGCAGAAGGTGGATCAACACTGACTCTATGGGAGCTCTGGTGGAGGTGTGCAGGAAGTTCTCTGGGAGCAAGCAGCAGGAAGTCAAGGAAGGCTTCCCAGAGGAGGCAACATTTACGGAGCCAAAAGGGGAGCAGAGCACAGCATGGGGAGAGAATGAAGGCATTCTAGGCCGAGGTGGGGCAGTTACAACAGCAGCCACAACATAAGAGAGACTGACCTAGGAGAGCCCCTACTCTGTAAGTGTATTTGGGAATAGGAAAAAAAATGAAACAAGACACGTCTCTATGTTGTCTGTAAGAAACCCACTTGAACATGAGGACACGGCTGGATTAGCCACAAAGGTAAGGAGAAGGACACCATGGTAACACTCATCAACAGGAAACAGGGGCAGGAGCTCTGCTCAGAGCAGCTCAGGCACAGGCTGAGGGGGAGGACCAAGTCTGATTACTTCAACCCCATTTCCCCAGCACAGGGCCCAGCCCAGCGTAGGTATTTGCTCATGAACTGTCTGTAGAGGGAAGGGGGGGTGGGAAGGGGGTGCTCTCTGCTCATGCCCAGGTGTGCACTCCAGCTTCGCCCCTCACCCTGGGTCCCCGTGACCCCAGCCCAGCCAGAACCTCTGAGCCCTCCTTGGCCATCTGCCCGCAGGTGTCATGCCAAAGAGAGGTCTCGACGTCACCTCCTGCGAGATCTTCCGCTTCTACAAGCTGATTACAAGCAAAGGCCTCATTGAGCCTATATCCATGATTGTACCCCGGCGGGTAAGGCTGGTGTGGCCATCTGTGAGGGAGGCGGGAACCCCTTCTGGAGAAGACATGCCCTGGGACCTGGAACCCGGAGCCCATGCCCTTGGGGTAGCAGCAAGGAGGCTGGTGGCCACTCCTCAAGGGAAAGGACTTTCTCATTGTCAGTGCAGTGTTGCTGGGAGCTAAGGGTCCTGAGTCTGAAACATCTCTGCTCTTGAGTTGCTGTGTGACCTTGGGCATGTCCTTTGCTCTCTGGGCCTTGGTTTCTTCAGCTCCTGGGTGGGGAAATCCTGGACCCCAGCTCCCTTCGGGCCCTCCCATCTGGGCGGTCGCTTTGCCACCGCAGTCCTCACTCCTGGCTTCTCCTACAGTCAGAGTCTTACCAAGAGGACATCTACCCGCCTACGGCAGGAGCCCGGCCCTCTCTGACAGCCCAGGAGTGGCTCTGTGGGATGAATAAAGGTGAGGGGGGCAGACAGAAGGCCCCGTGCAAATGTGTGTCGAAATGGAGTGTCCAGTAGTCCCGGGTAGCTGAGAGGGGTTTGGCCTACAGTTGTATTCTCCCATGACCCCTTGTCCTTGACAGTGATTCCCTGTTGGCTAGGATGGTCCCATATGGGTCCGAGAATGGAGGGCTTGTCCCAAGTGGCTCAGGAAAGTCTTTCCACATCAAGGCATTTTGCTCCATGGAACACTTCTTGAAACTCCAGGCTGCGCAGCATGAGTGGGTAGTCTCGGCCCCAAGCCCTTGCCCATATCCCATCCCCACCTTTGCAATTACTTTTCAGCCAAAGAGACCCTCTAGGCAGCAGCTCCCTGCTGCCCACCCTCGCCCCAAGCCCTTCCTCCCTGTGCTGACACCCTCCCTGCCCTGTCCACCTAAGGGCTACCCCAGAGGAGGCAATGTGTGCTCTTGGCCCCACCCCAGCGGCTGCCTCTTCCTTTGGGTGACACTTGGTCTGTTCCTCTCTGGACTTCTCGCCTCTTCTGTGACTGCTACCTTGGCACCCACCCCCCCCCCCCCCCCCCCCCCCCCCAGCTTCTCAGGGCTGTTGGGAGGATTCATGAATTGGTAGAAGGCAGAGCGCAATGCATACAGGACTGTCCCTGCAAGGCAAGGACAAGTCTTCACTGGAGGCATTCGCAGTGTTAGGGGCAACTCCAGGGCGTGCACTCGGCTGCCCTGGCAAACCAGGCTTTGCTTAGATGACCCCGTGAGGATGTGTTTGCAATCCGGGTGCCCCAGTGTCGGGGCTGGTTCCTGTCTGCATGCGGCCAGAGCTCCACTCCTGTCTATCGGCTCATGAGCCCTCTGTCCTCACACGGCCCTTTGCTTCCCTCCCAGGCCCAGTCATGGTGTCCCTGAGGCCCTGCTCCGAGCTCCTGAGCCCGCAGCCACTGCTCCCAAAGACATCCTCCTCCGTCTCCATGGCCCCCTCCAACAAAACAGAGAAGGTGGTTGTAGAAGATGGCCGGAGAGCCTTCTCCCGGCTGGAGGAGAAGGTACCCAGGCAGGGAGCAGCAGAACACAGGCTAGAAGAGAAGACACCTCGGCTCACCAACGGCTTTGACATGGAGTGTCCCCCACCAAAGACAGAGAACGAGGTGGGAACGAGGGGGGCGGTGCATGCACTGGGATGGTCGGGAGAAAGTGAGCTCGGCCTGGCCTCTTGACTTGCTCTGTGACCTCATTCACCAAACAAGCAGTGAGCGCTGTGGTCTGCCCAGATGGCGGGTGTGTATCCAGGTGGCGGAAAACCATCTGCAAGATACGGAAGGTTTGATTCTGTATTAGAGTCCCTCGCAGCTCTGACCCTAGGATTTTCTGTTTCAGAGTCAACATTTGTTAAGCGCCCGCCACATCCCAGGTCCTGTGGTAGGCACTATGGCTTCTGACCTGACTGAATTTTCTCCCCAACCCTGGGCGTCAGTTTGTAGTGGCTAAAAACACAGGGGCCGGCACCTCGCAGAGGAGTCCTAGTCCTGCCCCTGCTGAGCACTGATGGGAGGATCTCGGAGCCAGGGGCTGAATCTCTCTTGGCCTCAGTTTCCACAGCGGCAGGGGGCAGGGGGAGGAATGCTAACACTACCACCCCCATAGGGGTGCGAAGATCCTCAGGGGAGCGCCCAGCATCTGCGACGGTTCCCTACACCGCAGGGATGATGCTAACGCCCAGGTTCATCTTCTGACCCCTGGTTCCTAGAGGAGGAAATTAAAACTCAGAGAGGCTATGTAACTTGTCACATCGGTTAGCTAGTTTAGCGGTGAAAACTGTAGCCTCCAGACTTCAGGGCCAAGCATCCTTTCCTCTATCCCACAGGGCATCTAAGGAGGCAAAAAAAAAAAAAAAAAGTATGAAACATCGAGTCGTTTAAGGCTTCATTTATTGGGTGAAGAAATGGTTTTATAAAGTTCTGTGCAACGGCCGCTCCCTTGAGCCTCCACGTCTCTGTGTTGGAAGGAGGCAATGTCCCGTGGGTGTTCTGGCCCCTCACATCCGGGGACACCGAGTGATCTCTCCCTCTGTTCTGCGCTTTCCCAGCTGCTGCAGATGTTCTATCGACAACAGGAGGAGATCCGAAGGCTCCGGGAGCTGTTGACCCAGCGCGAGGTGCAGGCCAAGCAGTTGGAGCTGGAAGTCCAGAACTCGCGGATGGGCTCACAGAGGTTCTGAGCAGAGCGCGCTGCCCTCCCCGCCCTCAGGGACACCACTCGGCTCCATGGGGAGGTCCAGAACCAAACCACAAGTCCCCCAAGAACAACCACTATTTCTATATTTTTTACCAGAAAACGAAAACTCTCGGTTGCTGGAAGATTCTAGTGGGAGGGGCATGGTGCCGTTTTTCTACTTGCCTTCTCAAAACAAGTGTCTGAATTGACTCTTTTTAGACGATAACTTGCCTTCTGTTTCGTTCTGTGTTTAAGGGTCCACGGTGAGCTGTAAGTTCTCAAGGGAAAGAACACTATAAAGTTAGAGCTGGAAGGACCCAAGAGGGGAAGCTGCCTGTGATTTTCAAACTGTCCACAGGGTGGGAGGAAGCCTAAGCAGGAGGGCTGTGCCCCCCCACCCCATTCCAACCAGACAGCTCCCCTTCTTTCTGATTTATATGTTGGCTTCTATGGAATACATGGTTCTGTTTCTGAAAAAACATTGAGAAGTTTGAAAAGCAGTGATCTGGCCCAATTCCTCATTTTACAGGTGGGGAAACTGAGGCCCAGAGAGAGACGAGTGATCAGGGTCCACAGAGGGTTCATGGCAGGGTTGGGTCAAGCTTCTGGTCTGCTGGGTCTGTCTTTCTGCTGTTCCTGGTCTGATGCAGCTCTCAGCCCACGGGGCAGGAATCTGTTTATTCTGGCCTCAGCAGTGACCTCTTAGAAGTCCTTCCCCCTCTGGTCTCAGTTGGACTCTGGGGTATGCTGCCCTCTACAGGATCTGCCACCTGAGACAAGAAGCTGTGGCCCTGACCTGAGGAAAACTACCCATAGCGCAATGATCTGGGTCCGCTGTAAGAACTTACAAGACATTGGTGAACCAGCAGAGGAAGTTTAACTGTGGGGAAATAAGTCAAGCTTTGGCCCAGTGCTAGAACACAGAGAGGAGGCCCACACCATCCTCTCTTCAATCGGAATCAGCCAAGTGTGGACAGACACTTATCTCTTTTGTGGGGGAGCAGACATCAGAGTGGTTCCTGTGACCACTGATGGCCACCCCTGAAGCCCTCAGGCCACAGAGCCTGTCTCCTCCATGATAGAGGCAGGTAGATTTTGGTCTAGGAGGTACGGAGCCCCAGCACTGCGGGATGCCCGCAGAACCCCGTGGCCACCCCCTTCTGGAGAGGGATGACTGCACTAGGCAAGGGAGTAGGGCCAGATGACCCTGAATTCCCTTCTAGCCTGAGAGTAATATGTCCCTCCTTTGTGAATCTGTGTTCTGTGCCCATTCGCTAAGGTTCTTTCTCAGTGGCCAATACAGCAGCCGAGCTAGAGATGGAGAATGTCGGAAACTAAATGTGCCCCAGTGGGATTTTGTCCACTGCACAGGGCAATCCTGGAGCTAAGGTGGGGACAGGAGGAGCCGCCCCCCCCCCCACACCTGGTAGGTTTCAGCCCAGACTATATGTGAGAGTCCTCTTAGGAGGGTTCAAGAAATACAGATGCCTAGTCCCAATCCCAGGCCAGTTAAAGCTGAATCTTTGTGTATGTTGTTCTAAGTTCCCAGGTCATTCTGCAGTACAGACTGGAGAGCCACTGAGCTGGCCCATCTGTACCTATCTGCAGTAGAGATGAGGACAGCAAATGTCAGACCGGCTCTGGGACCTAACCACCTCCTCTAAATCCCGGTTGGAAGCGTCCCGTGTCTCTGTGGGACCCCTGACTACAACTCGATGAGGGCTCTGTGCCCCCGAATGCCGCCTCCCCTAGCCATGGCTTGGTCCCCTTGTCTGCCTACACACACCAGACGCCCGCATCCCCTGTCTTGACTTGTCACTGGGGCTCACCAAAGACCATGTCCCAGGCGTTGTGAGGGAACAGAGCTCCCCTGGGTGGGGCTGCCTCATTGGCAGGCAGTCAGCTCTCCACAGTGTACAAAGCCCTTCCACCTCCACTCCTGGCATGTCCAGCTCTAATTCTAACATGGGCCAGGCGGGCATCGCCCCCCTGGTCAAAATGAGGACACTATTCCCATGTCATTCTCAGAGAATGAAGAAGGATCATGCCCACAGGCACTGGCCGCAAACAGCTGGAGTTGGGGCTGAGTCTGGGGAGCCTCCCAAATGCCGCCTCTGCGCAGAACCTTCTCAGGCTCTTAAGGGACCCAGACCTCATGCTTAAAAACAATGTGAAGGCATCTGTGAACAAACTTGTTTTTTGGGTTTGCTTTTTTTAAAACTAGAATAAATTATTTAAATTATTTCACAGCCAGGGAGAGGGATAGGTAATTTTTATCAGATATTTTTTTAAGCCATTTTTTAAAATTGAGTTTTTGTTTATGTTCTTGACTGATGAAGCAGAGGTTGCCCAGCATCTGCAGGGCCAGGCCTGCACACTCAGGGCAAAGCAGAATGTGCACTCATCTCTTTACTCCATACTCCGGGAGGCCCCTGACTGTTGACTCAGGAGCTTTCCGAGAACGAAGGCAGCACTGGGAGATGAGCATTGGGGTGTATCCACCTTAGCTCTACGATAAATGTTCTTCCTGGAACTAAATCTAAGATTGTATCATAGAGGGAAGAAGGAAATCAAAAATAGATCTATGCTTTTAATATGAAACTGTGCCTGAAATGTTTGATTGTTTTAATGTTGTTTCTGAAATTCCTTTTACCTTTGTAAAAAAAAAAGAAGAAAATAAAAATGAAAATAAATAGATGTGAAATCGTGCGATGGAAAGAATGTACCAAAATAATAAACAACATCTGCCTAGACATTTTAATACCTGGAGCTTTCCTTTTCTTGATTTGTTCTACAAATACCAATTAAATTATCTACTTGTTTGGACCAGAGACCAGGCTTGGAAACAGATAAAATAGACTTGGTCCCTGACCTCTGAAGTTTTTAGTCATGCCTGGAAGGAAGATGAGGGCCAGGATAGGGGAAGTGTGGGCTGCTCTGGGTGAAGAAGAAAGGTAGGCTTCCTGGAGGAGGTGATATTTAGGCAGACACCTGAAGGATAAATAGAAGTAAGCAGGACAAAGGGTACTGGGGGAAAAGAGGTCCCAAGCAGAAAAAACTGCTTCCTGGTCTGGAAACAAGCAAAAGGTAGAGCATAGACAGGGCAGGATCAAAGGTATTAAGAGCCAAGGATAGGAACTGAGAATTTTCTTCCAACGTTATTGAGATACGATTGATAAAAGTTGTATATACTTAGATTGTACATGATTTTTAAAGATGTACAATGTGATTATTTAATATATGTATACCTTGTGAAATGATTACCATCAAGTTAATTAACACATTATCTCACATAGTGTGCGGTGAGAACACTTGAGATCTACAGGCAGAAAATTTCAAGAATAGTATTATTAACTAGAGTCACCAGGCTGTACCTTAGATCCCCAAAACTTGGGCGTCTCACAACTAAAAGTCTGTACTCTTTTCCCCCACCTCCAAAGCCCCCTGCAACCACCATTCCACGCTGTTGCTAGGAGTTCAACTGTTTATTTTGTTTTGTTTTGTTTTTTGTTGGGTTTTTTTTTTTTTTAATACCACATCTATGTGAAACAAAACAGTATTTGTTTTTCTCTGCCTGGCTTATTTCACTAAGCATAAAGTCTGCCAAACTCACCCAGGTGGGAAATGGCAGGATTTCCTTTTTTGGGGTCTGAGCAACGTTTCACCGTATATACACACAGCTTTCATTCATGGACAGACCCTGGTGGTTTCCACGCCTTGGCTGCTGTGAAAAACGCTGCAAGGGACCCAGGAGTGCAGGTAGCTCCCCCAGATACTGACTTTGTAATCTTCCTATACGTACCCAGAAGGGAGATGGCTTGATCATGGGGTAGGTCCATTTTTCACTTTTTTGAGGAAACTCCATGGTGTTTCTCCTGTTGGCTGTACTAATTTACATTTGGTGGAGGCCGAGAGGGCCTGGGGCGATCGGAGTTTCCAGAAGGATTCTGACAACTGGGGGAATGGTGATTTCTCCCGGGAAAGCGCAGAGAGAATCAAGAGAAAGTGGATCCGGCTGCGGCCACCTCCCAGGCGCTAGGCCAGGCCCGAGCCCTCCAAGCCGCGGAAGGGGCCGGCGCAGGGCCGGCACAGGTCGGGCGGGAGCGTGACTCACCGGGCCGCAGGGCGCCGAGGCCGCCGCTACCCGGACCGGGCGTGCGCAGCCATCCTTCCTGCGGGAGCCGGGCCTGCCAGGGCCAACCCCGCCCCGCCGCCCCGCTTTCGATTCCCCGCGGGAGCCCCTCCCCTGCACCGCGGCCGCCGACCAGAGGGCTGAATGGCCGGCGCAGGCGCGCGGAGCGGGACACCTGGGGGGCCGGGAACACCTGGGGGGCCGGGGCCGCCGGAGCGCGAGGACGCGAGCGGCTGGCGCTGCCCGGAGCATGGTGACCGCGTGGCCGAGCTCTACTGTCGCCGCTGCCGCCGTTGCGTGTGCGCGCTCTGCCCGGTGCTGGGCGCGCACCGCGGCCACCCGGTCGGCCTGGCGCTGGAAGAGGCGGTGCACGTGCAGGTGGGGACCGGGGCGGCGCGCGGAGGGTGCAACGGGCGGGGAGGCACGCGCAGGGTTGGCGGCCGGTTCCTAGTTAGGCCTGGAGCCGCAAGGAGGCCCACCTGTTGTTGCCAAGGATCAGTTAAGCTTCAGAAGAGGTGGGTTTGGGAGTGAGAACTTGGGCGCCCTGGCTGATACGCAGATGTCCTTGACCTCGTCCACCACACTGCCCTTGGGCTGGAAGAAGGTCTGCCGGTTAACACGAATGAAAAGCCATACAGACACCTCTGGTTTTCTTCCCTCAAGTTCACAGTCAGGGCCTGAGGACTGCTTGATTGACTGCTGTAGGAGCGGCCTCCAGCCACCCACTCCTGCCCTTCCCCTTCCTCTCCATGACACTTCCCTTCCACGCATTTAACAGCCCGGTGGGGAGCTGTGACAGCCATTTTGTTGATAAGAAAAGGAAAACTGGAAGGTGAGGCTGCCTTTGACCCCAGGATTCCACAGCTGGGTTGTCCCCACTGGCCTCCTCTCATCTTGGAGCCCTCATCTGTGCATAATCCTAATAGTGGTCAGGGGCTCTCCACTCTTGTTCTGGCCTTGAGGACAACTTGTTCTGTGGCTCTGGTTAAATCTGTCTGCCCCCCTGGGATAGGCAGGCCCTCCTGTCTCTGGCAGGTGTAGATTCTACCACTTCCTCCTCCAGGAAGTCTTCTTTGGTTAATGACCTTTCTCTTCACATTGCCACAACCTTGGAGCTCCAGGGTGAAAACGGGCCCTGTGGGAGCTGGTCCAGTTGGTGGAGTCCTGGGTTTAAGGCCCGCTTCTGCCTCCAAGGTCTTCCTTTTCTTATCTATATAATGATTGTAATAGTAATAGCTCCTCAGAGGCTGCTGTCCAGAGTTCACATGGCTGCTTTCCAGAGACAGGGCTTGGGTGTCTCATAGGTGGGTCCACCCACCTACCTACCTCCCCACCTACATACTCATTTTGTGTTCACACACCTACCCACTCACCTGTTTATCCATCGTCCTTCCATCCACTCAGCAGACATCCATTCAGCACATACTTTGTGCCATGAGCTAAGGAATAGATCGATTCTTCCTGGATCTGGAGGCGTTCCCTGGCCGGTGGGATGAGAACAGATGGTGACAGTATAGTGTGATAAGTATTGTAATTGGGAAGCTGGAGGGAAGACAGTGTGAAGTAGGAAGAGGGAGCCCACGAAGACTTCCTGGAGGAGTGCCACTGGAACTGTCCTTGAAGGCTGAGTAGAATTTTACCAGGTAGCATTGATAGGAGAAGCATCCTGGGATTGGAAGGCCCAGACACCAGGAGGCTGGGCTCTCTTGGGGTGATGGACAGAATTTAGACTTGAAAGCTTAGAAATCACAGTGGGTCAAGTATGTGCTCCTGGAATTTGCGGCTGTGGCTTATACTTGGGCTCCCCTTGTGTCCCCACCCTCACCCACTACCTAGAATACAACCGCACACAGCAGCAAATGCTTGTTGGATGTGACAATGACAGTAACAACTCTGTTGAGTACTTAGTCCCTGCCAGGCACCGCACCAGGCACTCTGTAGAGTGTACTTCTCATTCTCTATGGCGACGCTATGGAGTTAGCGCCTGGTTTATCGCTGAGGAAACAGGCTTAGAGAGGTGAGGTCACTTGCTCAGTTCCCATGAAAGGGACTCAGACCTAGGAAGTCCTGTGTGACTCAGGCTGGTGCTCTTCACAGCTTGCTGGGTGGCCCCCGCTCTTCACTTGAAGCTGGCAGCCCTTGGTCACTGTGTTCGATTCAGCAAACACTTTACTGGGTCACTCCCTGGTCCCTGGGGGGGAGCCAGGAATGGAGCAGGCCTGCCCTCAGGAAGCTGTCAGTTGGCCGGGCAGCCAGACCCAGCAGCTGAGTATAAGGCCAGCCTGAAGAAAGTCCAGATAGAGGTGAGGTCAAACCTGTGGGGAAGAGGGTCACAGAGCCCACCTGTGGAAAAATGGCAGTCGCAAAACAGAGACATATGGAAGGGAGCCATTTTAGGTGGGAGGGAGATGGGACCATGAACCCCCACAGGCCTCACACGTGCAGGTCTTCTGAAACCCAGTCCAGGCCAAAGGCCCACATTCTTTCTGGAATGTACGTTCCACGCAGGCAGGCCCTATGACAGGGCCTGGCACATAGTTGGTGTTCAGTTAATAGTGACTCTATAAGTGAACACTCTTTCCCTGCCCCCAAGCTGTTTGCCTTAAGGCCCTGTTTGAGAAAATTGGGTCATAAGTAGGACTGTTCTAGAAAAAAGGGAGGGGAGCATCAAGGTTTGAAGAGTATCTGACCTGGGCTTCCAAGGATCAGAGGGGCCCTTGTTCCAGCTCATCCTCCAATTTGCCCCGTGACTCTGGGCCCACTCATCTCACCTATGAGTCTCAGGTACCTCAACTGTAGCAAAATTCAGGGGTAGGAGATGCCCCTCGGGGTAGCTTGTTACCTCAAAAGTCACAGTATTAAGTATTAATTTTTCCTAACTCCTTCACATACAGAAACGCATCCAAGAATGTTTAAAGCAGTTGGAAACCAAGAAGCAGCAGAACATTGGCAACATAACCCACATAGAAGACGCTGCCGAGAAGCTCAAGGCAAGTGGACATTTCTTCTTTGTTCTAGTTGAGATATCCACACTTCCCCTTGGACACAAGGCTCTCCTCAGGGTGGAGCCAAGGGAATATAAAAACCTCTAAGGGTTTTTAGAACTGGTTTGGTGGGGCTTGGGACTTCCAGAACTTAGGGGGCTCTTTTGAAGAAAAAGAACACAAAATTAGGCATAAGGCCATGAGGGGCTAGTGAGGGGCTTGGAGTTTGTGGTGTTGTGTTGTGTTGTGCCTTGCCTGAACTTCTGTGTTGTTAGCTTGGTGAAGATCTGCTTCTGTCCAGTGCCCTAGTCTTGCCCCATAGTGCCTCACAAAATGGAAGAACAGCCTTTCCTGCCGCCTGCCGCCACCGCCAAGGCCATTCTCTTAGAGGGACTAGTCATCCATCCCTTGCACCCCAAGTCACCTTAAACAAAGCAAAATGCAGTGTAAAGAACGTGCAAATAACTCTTTGGGTGCCAACTGCTTTGTTGAAAGAAACGAAATAGGGTATAAATATATTCCAAAAGTAAGTACTTTCTTTAGGCTCCTCTTTTCACAGAATTGTTTATTTATTTATTAATAATTATTTTTTTAAAAAATTTTTACATTTTTTTAAAGATTTTATTTATTTATTTGACAGACAGAGAACACAAGTAGGCAGAGAGGCAGGCAGAGAGAGAGAGAGGAAGGGAAGCAGGCTCCCTGCCGAAGCAGAGAGCCTGATGCAGGACTCGATCCCAGGACCCTGGAATCAGGACCTGAGCCAAAGGCAGAGGCCTTAACCCACTGAGCCACCCAGGCACCCCCAGAGTTGTTTATTTAAATGGATCCTTTTGTGGGATTGAAATGAGAAGTTGGGACTGATATAATTGTGAGCTGCCATTTTACTCTAGAAAAGTTGTGCTGGGTCTTTTGGTCCTTTTATGTGAACTGAGCTGGTCCCTTCCCCTCTCAGCCTCGGCTGCCCCCTCCTCGAAATGGGGGCTGGGGTGGGATGCCCTCCCAGGGCCTCTCCCCTTGAGGGCTCTGTGAACCCTGGACTGACCCCCACAGTCAGAGCAGAGAGACCCACACCCAGGACGTCCCAAGGCCCGGCCCACAGCAGAGGGGAGATGCCGAGGCCCAGGACCCCCAGCATGCTTTGTCTGTGACTGTGTGCCCCAGCGTGCTGGGGACAGTTGTGGTTTACACCTGGGGCCCCAGCTGCATTAGTAACAGTGCCCCAAATGTCTCCAAGAGCATTTCTCTGGGGCTCAGGTAAATACATCCATTGGAAAAGATTCGGGAAGGGATGGGGGGAGGTGCTTTGGGCCACTCAGCCAGAAGAACAGAATCGGGGTACAGAGTCACTGTCTGTGGATCTCTGAGCAGATATGGTTTGGGGGCCCCCAAGGAAAGAATTAGGACCCATGTGCAGAGTCTAAGTGGGTCACATTTCAGCCTCATCTAAAGAATGGGGTTTTCTTTCTTTGAACCTTTTCCCCAACTTCTAAACTTCTATTTTGAAATAAGTACAGATTCACAGGATGTTGCAAAGGTAGTACAAAGAAGCCTCGGGTACCTCTCCCCTAGTTTGCCCCAAGGGTTAGATCTTACCTAACTCTAGTGCCGTGTCAAAACCAGACAGCGTGTGTATATAAAGTCCTACGTCAGTTTCTCATATGGGAAGATTCGGGAATGCAGAAGGATTCCGCCACCACCAAGACCTACCTCAGGCAACACCGTTAGAGTCACCCCCCCAAGGTCCCCCTAATAGTCTAACCCCGGGCAATCACACATCTGTTCTCTATCTCTGTCATTATGGCATTTAAGAATGTCATAAAAACAGAATTATACAGTGTATGACCTTTGAGATTTTTTTCACTCAACACAGTGCCTTCGAGATCCCTCCATGTTGCTTTGTGTATCAATAGTTCATTCCTATTGCTGATGGATTCATGAATTCATGAATTGCTGAATAATATCCCAGCCGTCTAGTAGTACGGATCAGCCAGTTTTTTTGTTTTTTGTTTTTTTAATTTGAAGCTTTCATCTATGTCAGGATATTTTCGTTGTTTCCAGTTTGGGGCTATAACAAATAAAGCCGCTTTGAGCACTTGTGTACAGGTTTTTGTGTGGCCGTAGTTTCCATTTCTCTGCGATAAAAGCCCAGCGCTGGTTCTAGGTCCTATGGGGCTTGTATGTTTAGCTTCGTAAGAAACTGCCAGAACATTTTGCAGGGTGGCTGTGTCATTTGACATTCCAACCAGCCATGTATGAGACATCCAGTCTCCCCTCGTCCTTGCCCACCAGCAGTACTTGCCTGAGTCGTATTCCAGCCTCTCTGGTAGCTGTGCAGTGGTCTTCCCATTGGGGCCTGCGTTCGCATTTCCCCAGCGGCTATGATACCCAACACCTTTCCATGTTTAATGGCGGCTTGTCTGTCCTCTTTGTTGTTGTTGTTGTTTGTGGGGTTTTTTTGTTTTTTGTTTTTTACCACTTCTGGATTGGTTTGTCTGTTTTCCAGCTGCTGAGTTTGGAGACTTGCCCCTCTGAGCTAGATAGGAGTCCTTTGTCAGGTCTTTGGTTTATACATATTTTCTCCCAGTCTGGGGCTTGACATATCATTACCTTCACGGGGGCTTTGGCAGAGTGAAAGTTTTTAATTTCCAAGAAGCCCAGTTTATCCATTTTTTCCTTCTATGGATTGCGCCCTTGGTGCCTAGCCCTGCGTCCCAAAGATTCCCGCCTTTTTTTTTTTTTTGGTCTAAGAGTTTGATAATTTTACGTTGTACATTGAAGTCTGTGATTCTTGTTGAGTTCCTTTTTTGTATAAGGTGGGAGATAAAGCTCAAGTCTTTTTTTTTTTTTTTCCTTTTCTTGTCCAGTTGCTCCAACACCATTCGTGGAGAGACTGTGTGTTCTCCATTGAATTGCTTTTGTCAAAAATCAGTTGGCCGTGCTTGGGTGGGGCTGTTTCTGGGTTCTGTCTTCTCTCCCGTGGACCTGTGAGTCTATGTCTCTACCATTATCATGTGGTCTTGATTGCTCTAGGTGAGAACAGTCCTGAAAGAACTGATGTCTCCCACTGTATTCATTTTCAAAATCCTCTTAGCTATTTTGGTTCCTTTGCCTTTCCATTTAACTTTTAGAAGGATCTTATCTGTAATCTCTACTACTTTGTTGGGGTCTGGGTAGGATTGTGTTCTGCATGTCTATCAAATCGGAGAGAACTGACGTCTTTACCATGTTATCTTCCCATCTGTGAGCCGTATCTCTTCATTTATTTGGATTTCTGTTTTCTTCTGTCAGCATTTTTAAGTTGTCACGTGCAAATCTTACACATGGTTTATTAGACTTACAGTTCAGCAACCCTCAGAAGATGCTAAGAATGCAATTAGTGGTCAGCATTTTAAAGCTGGGACTGATTGATTGGTTGATTGGTTAATCTGTATCAAAATTTAGATACATAAAAGTAGGAAGATGTGGCCGTCCTAGGCCTGCACTCCCACGCGGGAGCCGTTGGGACCTGAGTAGCGGACACCCCCACAAGAAGGGTGCCTGTCTTCAAGTCTCCCAGCCCCCACCTGATCACCTCCCTCACGGTGTTACCAGCCTGGCTCCTGGGGGCATTTATGTTTCCATCCCTGGTCAAGAAACAGAGATTTAAAAATTTAGCCATGCTTAACCCTTTATCAGATATGTCATTTGCAAATATCTTCTCCCATTCGGGAGGTTGCCTTTTGGTTTTGTTGATTATTTCCTTTGCTGCGCAAAAGCCTTTTATTTTGATGTAGTCCCAACAGATTATTTTTGCTTTTGTTTCCTTCACCTTATGAAGCATATCTAGAAAAATGTTGGTATAGCTTATGTAAGAGAAATTACTGCTTGTGCTCTCTTCTAGGATTTTTATGGTTTCAGGTCTTTAACATTGAGGTCTTTTATTTTTTTTAATGTTTTATTTATTTATTTGGCAGAGTGAGAGAGGAACCACAAGCAGGGGGAGTGGGAGAGGGAGAAGAAGACTTCCAGCCCAGCAGGGAGCCCAATACGGGGCTCAATCCCAGGACCCTGGGATCATGACCTGAGCAGAATTAAGGCAGATGCTTATGGAACCACATGGGTGCCCCCATTTAGGTCTTTAATTCATTTTGAATTTATTTTTGTGTATAATGTAACAAAGTGGTCCAATTTCATTTTGTCACAAAGCTGTCCAGTTTTCCCAACACCAGTTGTTCAAGAGACTATTTTTTTTCCCATTTCATATTCTTGCCTCTTTTGTCATAGATTAATTAACCATATAGTTGAGGGTCTATTTCTGGCCTCTCTGTTCAGTTCCACTGATATGTGTCTATTTTTGTCCACACTGTTTACATCACTACAGGTTTATAGATTTTTTTGAAATCTGAGATTGTGGTACCTCCAGTTTTGTTCCTTTTCCAAAATTGCTTTGGCTCTTTGGGGTCTTTAGTAGTTCTGTACAAACACATAAAGAACTTATACAACTCACCCCCCCCAAAGAAAACAAAAAATCCAATTAAAAGTGGGTAGAAGACAGGGGTACCTTGGTGGCACTGTTGTTTAAGTGTCTGGCTCTTGGTTTCTGCTCAGACCATGATCTCAAGCTCATGAGACCAACCCCTGCGTCAGGCTCTGCACTCAGCAGGGAGTCTGCTTGAAGATTCTCTTCTGTTCCTCCCCCATGGTCCTGTATGCATGTGCTCTCTCTCTCTCTCTTTCTCTCCCCCTTAAATTAAAAAAATCTTTTTTTTAAGATTTTATTTATTTATTTGGCAGACAGAGATCACAAGTAGGCAGAGAGGTGGGGGGGAGGGGAGAGGAGGAAGCAGGCTCCCCACTGAGCAGAGAGCCTGATACAGGGCTCCATCCCAGGACCCTGAGATCATGACCTGAGCCGCAGTCAGAGGCTTTAACCCACTAAGCCACCCAGGTACCCCTAAATAAAAATCTTTTTAAAATGTGGGCAGAAGACATAAACAGGCATTTCTCCAAATAAGACATCCACATGGCCAACAGACACGTAGAAAGGTGCTCAACATCACTACTCATCAGGAGAATGCAAATCAAAATCACAATGAGGGGAGGCTTCGTGGTGCAGTCGGTAGACCACCCAACTCTTGATCTCAGGGTCATGAGTTTGAGCCCCACATTGACTGTGGAGCCTACTTAAACAAACAAACAAACAAACAGAAAACCCACAATGAGATATCATCTCACACCTGTCTGAATGGCTAAAATAAAAAAAAAAAACACACAAGAAACAGTAGTGCTGGCGAGAGTGTGGAGGAAAAGGAACTTTTGTGCGCTGTTGGTGGAAATGCAGACTGTGGGAGAGGTGGAAGCTCTGGTGGAAGTGCAGGCACTGGGGGAGACAGTATGGAGATTCCTCAAAAAAGTAAAAATAGAACTATCATATGATACAGTAATCCCACTACTGGGTGTTTATCCAAAGAATCTGAAAACACTAATTCAAAACGATATATGCACCTCTATTTTTATTATAGCATTATTTACAATAGCAAGATATGAAAGTAACCCAAGTGTCCATCAGCTGATGAATGGATAAAGGAGATGTGGTATATACATATAAGGAATATTATTGAGCCATAAAAAACAATGAAATCTTGCCATTTGCAATGACATGGATGGGTCTAGAGGGTATAGTGCTAAGTGAAATAAGCCAATCAGAGAAAAACAAATACTGTATGTTTTCACTCATGTGGAATTTAAGAAACAAAGAAAAAAAGAGACAAAAAAACCAGACTCCTAGCTACAGACAACAAACTGGTGGTTGCCAGAGGGGAGGTGGTCGGGGGATGGGTGAAATAGGGGATGGGGATTAAGAGCGACGTTATTGTGATGAGCCCAGAGTAGCGTATGGAATTGTTGAAGCGCTGTACTGTACACCTGAGGCCATATAACGCTGTACATTAATTATCCTGGAATTTAAAAATTCATCCATACTTTAAGCAAACCACTATTCACATTTTTAGGTTTTTTTTTTCTGTACATGTATATGCTTTTATATGGTTTGAGACATACCCTCTCTACAATTCCGTACAACTCTAATACAGAGACATAGCTCTACACAACTCTAATATCCTATCTATACAATTCTAATATAGAAACGTCCCCACTTTGGAGGTGAGGCCTGGTGGCTCATTTCCTTGTGTGATTGGTCGTTGGTGTCATCCTCTCGTCTTCGGCAGGCGTTTTCCGTGGCGTCCGTGTGCCCTGGGCTGTGAGAGCACAGCTTCTGAGCCCTGTGACTGAGCTCCGGCAGGGTTTCTAAACAGCGGAGTTTTCTGAACTGACCAGGTCTGTCAGTTTCAGTAGTTCCAGACCTGTTTTTATATGAATTTTTCAGTGTTTGCTTTTTTTTTTTTTGGACAGAGAGATCACAAGTAGGCAGAGAGAGTGGGGGAAGCAGGCTCCCTCCTGAGCAGAGAGCCTGATGCAGGGCTTGATCCCAGAACCCTGAATCATGACCTGAGCCGAAGGCAGAGGCTTAACCCACTGAGCCACCCAGGCACCCCTCAATGTTTGCTTTTCTAAGATTTATTTGAGAGAGAGAGAGAGCACGATTGGGATGAGAGGCAGAGGGAGAAGCAGGCTCCCCCACTGAGCAGGGAGCCCTATGTGGGGTTCGATCCCAGGATCCTGGAATCATGACCTGAGCCGAACCAGATGCTCAACCGACTGAGCCACCCAGGCGCCCCCGAATTTTTCAGTTTTGAGGGTCCATGAGCTTGGACTTGAATTCTTCTCAGTATAGTCCTGTCATTTGGTTTGTTTTGTTGGTGACTCTCTTTTTGCCCATGACCCTTGATGGATAACAAGATTCCTTGCCCCTGGGGCACATGGGTGACTCAGTCAGTTAAGCGTCAGCCTTCAGTGAATGAGCCCCACATACAGCTCCCTGCTCACCAGGGAGCTTGCTTCTCCGTCTCCCTCTGCTGCTCCCCCTGCTTGTGCTCTCCCTGCCCCTCTGTCAAATGAATAAATAAAATCTTAAAAAAAAAAAAAAAAAGATTCCTTGCCCCTTTCCCAGCCAGTGAATGGAGTTTCTCCTGTCCTAGTTCATGGATGAAGCGGGCTCTGTGCTCCTGACGGTGCAGGTGGCAGGTGCCCAGAGTCCCCTCCCAGGGCTGCCCGGCTCCCAGTATGATGTGGTTGTCATACGGGTCACTCCGTTCAGCTTCCGCACAGGAGTTTCCTCTTTGTTTTGGGCAGCTAAGGATTTCTGCTTTTTGTCGTTTGCTTGTGGGTTTGCTTCTTGGTTTTGAGCTTAGTCATGTAATTTAAAAATTGGCTCACGTATATCCGCATTTCTGTGTGTTTGAACTAGGGAGGGGGCGTTTCCCACGTCAGCTTCTTCCCCCCCTTATTGACCAAAAGTTTGTGTCACTTTATATACGTCTTGTTTTGGCTTGTTTAAGGTCCTAACACTGCCCTGGGTCATTGTCAGAAACTGTGTGTTCCAGTGTATGGCTCTACCACGATTAAGCCATTTTCATAATGTTGAACATTTCGATCATGTCCGGTTTTTCACTAGCATAAAAGAACACCGCAGCAACCGTTTCTTATTTGTTCTGTCTGGGCACATTCCAGCTTGCGGGCGCACACGGGTAGGACTCTCCTGTACTCCGCTGAACTGTGGCCCGTGTGCTTTGGGGCAGAGAGGTCAGGGACAGCCACGCTGCCCCGTGCTTGCTTAGGGAGAGGCACTGCTAGGAAAGGACTGTCTGTGTGGAAATTAATCCACAAAACACCTTTGTGAGCAAACAAAAATCCGTAAAGTTCACACGTGCTCCAAAGTCCGCTGTTCAGAAACCGGGAACAGCCCGCCACTTCCTTCCAGAGAACCATCAAGAAGGCCTTGGTCCTTAATCCTCAACCAACGCCCATGGAATGATTTTCTCTGACATCCTTGTGGAGAGGCTGTTTCCTTCCCCTGCACGGCTCCTCAGAGGCCCAGGGTGCGCAGGTGGATGGGAAACGACATTTGCCCACTACCCCAACCCAGACAAGGGTCAGGTGTCCGAGTGGCACAGTGATTGTGTTCTTCTTTTGGAATCTTCCCAGTTTTCTCCAGGGAGCTTTTGATACTTTTATGTGTTGGGGGGGGTGGGTATGTAAATATGCATACTACAAAAATAAATATACACGCAAGTTTGGTTACTGTCTGTCAAATCCAGACCTGGGTAGGGAGTTAGGGTATGCACAGGCTGGCAGAGCTGAAGTGGCCCTCGGCGATGGGGGCACCCAGGAAGACAGAAGCCACTTTGAGGGTTTTCGATAGTGATGATGAGTGCGGGGAACAGTGACACAGCATGGGAGAGGCAGAGAAGCCAGCCGGGGTGGGGGAGAGGCAGGAGCATGGGCAGGAGACACAGGGAGGACGTGCGAGGAGGGAGAGCAGGAGGCCGGGGCCACTGTGGTGGGAGCTGGAACCAGAGCAGGCCTGGAGCAGCAGGGAGCTGGAGAGTAGAGGGGACACAGGGATGCAGCCTCTCGTGGAGACCCTGCCTTGGTGGGAGGGACACCCTGGCTGCTCCCTCTCCCTCATTCCTCTCTAGTTCCTCCTCCCATTGACCAGACCCAGCCTGAAGGAGGCTCCTGGAAATGCTCGGGCAGGAGTCAGCCCCTCTCCCTACCAAGCAGGGCTGGGGGAAGGAGAGGAAATGGGCCTACGCTGGCACCCTAGGGAGGGAAATAAACAGCCTCCATTCCCGGCTCTTTGCCTTTCCCTGTGACCCACCAGAGCTGCAGGGACTGAACCGCAGCTTGTGGACCAGTTATGGGACAGAAAGCAGCCTTTGCCAGGGCAGGAATGGGAAGATGAGGACTCAGCCAGCCCATGCTGCTGCTGACAGGGACGATGCCGCCAGTCTCTGTCGCCCCCGCTGGGTAAGGCTACCCCTCTGCCTCCCTCGGCAGGCCGTGGCCACCTGTCCCGGTCACCAGTGAGGGCATAGCTAACAGGGATAGGGCAGGGGTAGGGAGCAGTGGGAGGGCGCGGAGCAGCACGCGTGGAAGCATTGTCCAAAGTTGCGCTGAGATATCAGCAGAACAGCTCTCTCCATTCTCCTCACAGGCTCCTCACCCTCCACAGGACCCAGACAGGCCTGCAGGGCCCTGGGCCGAGATGAGTCACACAGCAGTCAGCACTCTAGGTATAAAATCCCCCACTCTCCCATGCACGGACTTCGCCACTGCCCAAGTTCCTTTTGTCCCCAGTCCCTAACCTTTTCAGCTGGACTCTCAGGGCCTCACCCGGCCCAGCCCACTCTGTGTGGGATCCAGTTTCACTTTGAATCAATGTGGCCCAAACCACCGGACAGCATACTTCCTTGTTTCATGGCCAGAATTCCCTCCCTCCCTCCCTCCCCTTCTCTCTCTCTCTCTCTCTCTCTCTCATGCTTTTAAACTGTTGGCACGGGGGCGCCTGGGTGGCTCAGTGGGTTAAAGCCTCTGCCTTCGGTTCAGGTCATGATCTCAGGGTCCTGGCATCGGGCTCTCTGCTCAGCGGGGAGCCTGCTTCCCCCTCTCTCTCTGCCTGCCTCTCTGCCTACTTGTGATCTGTCTGTCAAATAAATAAATAAAATATTTAAAAAATAAATAAATAAATAAACTGTTGGCATGATCAGCCTCATCTGCTTACACCTTAAGTTTTCTTGTGGATGTTTCCAAACGGTTATTCCTGGACTGAGAGTTACAACAATGGGTTGTGTCATTAAGCTTGTTTTGTACATTCTTCTTTACAAAGTGGAGCTGCGGAAACCAAGCGGTCAGGAGAGTATTTGCTCTCTCGGTTTCTAGAAAGGTGCTCTATTTACATACATTGCCTCCAGAGTGTGTCTATAAATCAGGAGTTTGGCACCCATTTTCTTTGCTTCATTGGGTCGTTCAGGAGAGACATATTTGTGTCCGTGGTCCCTGACCCTTAGAAACCATGTTGTCAGTGTAGACTAATTCCCAGGCTGGCCCAAAGCCAACCTAACCTGTCTTAGGTGCGGCTGGTAGCAGCTAGCCTCAGAACCTAACCGCAGCCCAGAGCGCTGTATAGGAAACTGACTCGGGGAACTCACTCCATAGATCATGCCAAAGCACGTGTTCCTGCCCCACTAAAAAGAGAACATGACATCATGGGGAGCCTGTCCAAGTACCAGGGGCTGTTCTGTTGTGTGGACTGATGTTTGGGCTGGAGAAAGAAGCTGACCTGTGTTTTGCTTTTATTTTTTTTTTTAATGATTTTGTTTTATTTTTTAATTGTACTAGTAGTACATGAGCACATGTTCATTTTTTTAAATGTTTACAATAGTATATTAGAATCCAGTATAGAACTATAGCAACTAAAAAATGGGAGTACCTCTTCACCATCCCAAGCCCGTACCTTTTCCCAAACATGACTAGAGCATTTATTTTATTTTTTCAGTGTTCCAAGATTCATTATTTATGCACCACACCCAGTGCTCCATGCACTACGTGCCCTCCTTAATACCCACCACCTGGCTCAAGTAACCCTCCATCCCCCCTCCAAAACCCTCAGTTTGTTTCTCACAGTCCACAGTCTCTCATGCTTCGTCTCCCCCTCCGATTTCCCCCCAATTCACTTTCCCTTTCCTTCTCCTAATGTCCTCCATGTTATTCCTTATGCTCCACAAGTAAGTGAAACCATATGATAGTTGGCTCTCCCTCCTTGACTTATTTCACTCAGCATAATCTCCTCCAGTCCCGTCCATGCTGATACAAAACTTGGGTATTCATCCTTTCTGATGGAGGCATAATACTCCATAGTATATATGGACCACATCTTCTTTATCCATTCGTCCGTTGAAGGGCATCTTGGCTCTTTCCACAGTTTGGCGATTGTGGCCATTGCTGCTATGAACACTGGGGTACAGATGGCCCTTCTTTTCACTACATCTGTATCTTTGAGGTAAATACCCACTAGTGCGATTGCAGGGTCATAGGGTAGCTCTTTTTTTAATTTCTTAAGGAATATCCACACTGTTTCCCAAAGTGGCTGCACCAACTTGCATTCCCACCAACAGTGTAAGATGGTTCCCTTTCTCCACATCCTCTCCAACACTTGTTTCCTGTCCTGTTAATTTTGGCCATTTTAACTGGTATAAGGTGGTAGCTCAATGTGATTTTTTTTTTTTTTAAGATTTTATTTGTTTATTAGAGAGAGAGAGAGAGCACAGGCAGACAGAGAGGCAGGCAGAGGCAGAGGGAGGAGCAGGCTCCCTGCCGAGCAAGGAGCCCGATGTGGGACTGGATCCCAGGACGCTGGGATCATGACCTGAGCCGAAGGCAGCTGCTTAACCAACTGAGCCACCCAGGCGTCCCTCAATGTGATTTTTTAAAAAAATATTTTATTTGTTTATTTGACAGACAGAGATCACAAATAGGCAGAGAGAAAGGCAGAGAGAGAGGGGAAGCAGGCTCCCCGCTGAGCAGAGAGCCCGATGTGGGGCTCCATCCCAGGACCCTGGAATCATGACCTGAGCTGAAGGCAGAGGCTTTAACCCACTGAGCCACCCAGGTGCCCCTCAATGTGGTTTTGATTTGAATCTCCCTGATGGCTAGTGATGATGAACATTTTTTCATGTGTCTGTTAGCCATTTGTATGTCTTCTTAGGAGATGTATGTTCATGTCTTCTGCCCATTTTTCGACGTGATTATCTGTTTTTTTGAGTGTTGAGTTTGAGGAGTTCTTTATAGATCTTGGATATCACCCCTTTCTGTGTGGTGTCTTTTGTGAATATCTTCTCCCATTCCGTGGGTTCCCTCTTTGTTTTGTTGAGTATTTCATTTGCTGTGAAGCTTTTTATCTTGATGAAGTCCCAAAAGTTCATTTTCACTTTTGTTTCCTTTGCCTTTGGAGACATCTTTTTTTTTTTTTTTTAAGATTTTATTTATTTGACAGAGAGAGAGGGGTCACAAGTAGGCAGAGAGGCAGGCAGAGAGAGAGGGGGAAGCAGGCTCCCCGCCAAGCAGAGAGCCTGATGAGGGGCTCGATCCTAGGACCCTGAGATCATGACCTGAGCCAAAGGCAGAGGCTTAACCCACTGAGCCACCCAGGCACCCCTGGAGACATGTCTTGAAAGTTGCTATGGCCAATGTCAAAGAGGTTACTGCCTATGTTTTCCTCTAGGATTTTGATAGATTCCTGCCTCACATTGAGGTCTTTTATCCATTTTGAGTTTATCTTTGTCTATGCTGTAAGAGTATGGTCGAGTTTCATTCTTCTACACATAGCTATCCAATTTTCCCAGCACC
>ML105808.1:248775-259275 GCA_003697995.1 Taxidea taxus jeffersonii
CTGACCTGAGCCAAAGGCAGAGGCTTAACCCACTGAGCCACCCAGGCACCCCTGGAGACATGTCTTGAAAGTTGCTATGGCCAATGTCAAAGAGGTTACTGCCTATGTTTTCCTCTAGGATTTTGATAGATTCCTGCCTCACATTGAGGTCTTTTATCCATTTTGAGTTTATCTTTGTCTATGCTGTAAGAGTATGGTCGAGTTTCATTCTTCTACACATAGCTATCCAATTTTCCCAGCACCATTTATTGAAGAGACTGTCTTTTTTCCACTGGATATTTTTTTCCTGCTTTGTCGAAGATTGTTTGACCATAGAGTTGTGGGTCCATATCTGGGTTCTCTACTCTGTTCCACTGGTCTATGTGTCTGTTTTTGTGCCAGTACCATGCTGTCTTGATGATCACAGCTTTGTAGTAAAGCTTGAAATCGGACAACATGATGCCCCTAGTTTTTTCTTTTTCAACATTTCCTTAGCAATTCAGGGTCTTTTCTGGTTCCATACAAATTTTAGGATTGTTTGTAGAACTAACATACATTTAAATGCACCTGCGTGGGCGCCTGGGTTAAGCATCCGCCTTTGGCTCAGGTCATGATCTCAGGGTCCTGGGATGGAGTACTGTATCAGGCTCCCTGCTCAGTGGGGAGCCTGCTTCTCTCTGCCCCTCCCCCCCCCACTTGTGTGTTCTCTCTAGTAAATAAATAAAATCTTTTTAAAATGCACTTGCAAACATACAGAAGCATAGGCAGCCACCCCCAACCCCCGCTATCCAAAAGTAGTGTTCTCTGAAACCTTCTGTAGGTAAAAAGGGCATAAAGGAAAGAGCATCACCGACTTCTTGAAAGTTTGAGTTAAGCCACTTCACTTTTAGGAAAGTCTTGGGTTAATAGCTGTTTTCTAACTGGAGGAAACCTGAAGAGGATTTTTGCTTGTTGGACAAAAACCCTTACCATGCTAATGTAGGTCTTTCCTAAAAGCAAAGTGGACCAATGCAGACTTTCAGAAGGTGGGCATACCTGTATCCGTATATAATTTTTGTTTAGTTATCTTTTACAGAAATTGGATCGTCCTATATTTGTTATTCTATAACTTGCTCTTTTTCACGTGGTGTCTTGAAGAGTTTTCCATGCCCGGGCACCTGGGTCCACCGGGTTGTGTGTGTGTGTGTGTGTGTGGCAAAATGTATGTAACATAAGTTAACCATTTTACCCATTTTTTGGTGTATAATTCAGGGGGCGAACTGAATTTACAGTTATAACCATTGTTTTTGCATTTATACTCATAACCACTGTATTACAGTCATAACCACTGTATAACTGTACATTCCAGTTATAACCACTGTAAACTGCATTTACACTCATAACCACTGTTTCCAAAAATTTTCCACTACCTCAGATATAAACTCTGTAACTACTAAGCAATGACTTCCCCTCCTGCCAGGCCCTGGCAGACTCTCATCTATTTCCTGTCCCTGCAAACTGGCTTATTGTGGGTTATTTCATAATAGGAAACCATTCAGTATTTGTCCTTTTACGTCTGGCTTATTTCACTCCGCATGACCTACGGTTCACCACAGTGCAGCATATACCAGAACTCTGCCTTCTTTTTTTTTTAAAGATTCTATTTATTCATTTGACAGACAGAGATCACAAGTAGGCAGAGAGGCAGGCAGAGAGAGAGGAGGAAGCAGGCTCCCTGCTGAGCAGAGAGCCCGATGCGGGGCTCGATCCCGGGACCCTGAGATCATGACCTGGGCCGAGGGCAGAGGCTTAACCCACTCAGCCACCCAGGCGCCCCGTCTGCCTTCTTTTTAATCACTGCCTGTTCTTTCATTGTATGAACACCACATAATATATATAATAAACATATACATATACTTCCCATATGAAAATCTTGCCCACCTTCATCACCAACACTGCTGCAGTGAGCGTCTTGGTACACAGATGTCTGTGCACATGTAAAAACATTTTTGGAGATGAACGCTTGCAAGAGGAATTGCTGCATCAAAGGATGGTTGCAGTCAAAATTTTGATACCACGTTGTCCCCTAAGATGCTGACCCAGTGTGGCTAAGTGTACTCCATACCATTCCAGGTTCTGCTATTGTCAGTCAGTTAAAATTCCTCCAGGCTGATGGCCAGAAAGTATTTTCTGGTACACTGCCCACTTCCTGGACTGTCTGAGACGCCGGGTACCCCTTCGTCCAGCTACTTACAAGCTGGGGCACTTACAAGCATTTGGCCCATTTTAAATTGAGTCTTTTTTTTTTTTAAACTCCATGTGATGTATGATAAACCCGTGTAGCTTATTGGAGCCAGTCGTCTACAGAACCTTCCCTCTTAAGAGTTCCATTTTTTTATACAATCAGACCTGCTGTGGCTACCTTGTAGCTCTCTGAGTTTTAGGCACCTCATACAGAGGTTTCAAATTTTTAGAAATAAAGTTGTTTTGTATTTCATTGTGACAGGTTTTTTTTTTTTAATGTATAGTGCGTTAATCTCTGTGGAATTTCTTTTCTGTTTACCTTTTATTGTAGAAAACCTCAAGCATATACCCATATATTTAGAAGCAAATACCAGACATGCTGTTTTATCTGTAAAAGTTTAACATGTTGTTTCCACAAGATGATGCATTTTTTTAACATGCCCAGCCATGTTGTCATCATCACACCTGTGAAAATTCATAACAGTTCCCTTTTATCCTTCAATATCCAACTGGTGGTCACGTTTTCAACTGCATTATAAATGTCATGTTTTGTTTGAATTAGAAGAGAAATAAAGTTTTCAAAATGCATTTGGTTGGTGTGTATCTCAAGTTGATGGTTACTATGTTCCTCCGTTCTCTGTTCGTCTTCTAAATTGGATTTGTAAATTAAATTTAGAGTGATCAGACACAGAGTCTCATTTTTTGGCTACACTACTTCCTAAGTGGGCTTCTGTTTGTGTTTATTTTCTTAATTTTTTTAAAGATTTTATTTATTTATTTATTGGGCAGATGGAGATCACAAGTAGGCAGAGAGGCAGGCAGAGAGAGAGAGGAGGAAGCAGGCTCCCCGCTGAGCAGAGAGCCCCATGCGGGACTCGATCTCAGGACCCTGAGATCATGACCTGAGCCAAAGGCAGAGGTTTAACCCACTGAGCCACCCAGGCGCCCCACATTTATTTTTATATATGGCATGAGGATCTAATAAAATTTTTTTCAAATACATGGTTAATTGGAAGTTGTACCAATACCATTAATGGAATAGTTCACTCTTTCTTCCCTGTAATTTGAAATGTGACCATTACCTCTCTCTCTCTCTCTCTCTCTCTCTCTCTCACACACACACACACACACACACACACACACACACACACAATTTATTTCTGAACTCTTGTGCTCTTGATCTTTGTCTTTGCCTGTGCCACGTGGTTTTAAATCCTGTAGCTTTACAGCTTGTTTTCATATTTAATAAGGCAGGTCATCCTTCATTGATCCTTTTAAAGCAATATTTGGCTTTTCTTGGGCTTATTCTGTCCCATCATAACTTGCCATTTGTTTAATCCACATGTTAAGCCTGGGATTGCAATGAATTTGTAGACTATAATGAATCTTTCTAGCCAGGAATGTGGTCTTTTCTTCCACACGTTCAGCAGTCTGTTTTTTTTTTTTTTTTAATGTCTTTTAGTACAATTTTATGCTTTGTGTAGTTCATTACAGTTTTTGTTAGGTTTATTTTTTGGTATCTTGCTATTTCCCCGCTGCCTTTACTTCTGCATGCATTTTCCGGTTGGTTATAGGTGGTGGTAGTTGGGAAAGCTGGAGTTTTTACGAGCTGGCCTTACGCTTGCCCGGGGACATGGCTGAACTCACTTTTTAGGGGTTATAATTGTTCTATGTTGATTATTCCAGATTTCCTGGTTGGCAGTGATATCATTTGCAACTGGTTTCTTTTCAGGCTCACGCAGAGTCAAGTAAAACCTGGCTGACGGGGACGTTCACTGAACTGAGACTGCTACTAGACGAAGAGGAAGCGCTGGCCAAGAAATTCGTCAATAAAAACACGCAGCTCACCCTCCAGGCGTACAGGGAGCAAATCGAATCTTGCAAAGAGCAAATAGATGGCATGCACAGCCTCTCCACCAGGGCCTGGGGGATCAGCCAGGAGCCTGACCCCATACAGCTGCTGCAGGTAATGCTGGGCCCCTGCCCCCTCCTCCCCTGCACTTCACCTTGGTTACTGGGGCATCAAACACAGCGTTTCCACAGAGTGAAGACACAAAGAATTGCCTGGGCAGCCTGCAGGCTTTCTTGCCCCCACACAAGTGGTAAGGAAATAGGCATTGTTAGGAAGGGTAGATCCATCTTGGACTAATGACATCATATTTATGGCCACCGTTTTGGGGGGCGGGGCCCTCTGTGTTCCAAGCACTTTCTGTATGTTAGCTCTGATACTTCCTAGAACTCAGCAAAGTGGCTATTCTCACCCCATTTTATGAATGAGCAGTTGAGGCCCAGGGAGGGTGAAGTGACACGTCCAGGGTCACACAGCTGAGAGGCAGCAGAGCTGTGATCAGAACCCAAGTTGGCCTGAGTCCAGAGAGCAACCACCTGGCCCTCTGCCTGCTAAGTCTCGCTCGAGACCCCCTCCTGGAAAGGCAAGTGTCCTTCCGTCTACTGAGCAGGCCCCAAGAGGTAACTCAGTTTGCTCAAAGGGCAGAGAAGGATGGTACTCCTTGGCCACTGGGATCTGTTGGAGGCTATCACCTTACACGGAGGGAGAGTCTAGGAAATAGCCCCTGTGATTCGTTGCTCTATTAGTGAACATATGTCATTAAGCGTGGTGCTCATGTTCCCAAGGAACCACGGGAGAAACTCCCCTCTGGTGTCAGTACCGCTGTGCAGCCCCGTGCTCTGGGACTGCTTTCCTGCTCACATCGCCCTTCCCTGGTTCCCTCCTTGCCCTGGCTACTGGAACTCTCAAGCTACATAGGTTTCACATGGCTTGGCAGACACCTGGCAGCATATGCTTTGTTCCTCAGCTCACTCTGGCTTCCAGCTTCCTTTCCTACCCTGATGTTCTCTTCGCTTAGTTTTCTCACTGAGGAGGAAACGCCTGCCCTATTAGATAACCTTTGGAAGATGCTTTACAGACTTGTGGGACGAGTTAAAGGTGTCACTGAGTCTAATCACACATTAGGCTTTGGCTGGAAAATAAGGCTGACAAACAAATCGGTCAGTAGCAAACCAGTTAAGCCAGTCCCTGGCAAATGTGTACATGGCCTTGGTCAATTCAGCCTAACAAAAAATAATTCTGGGTGAGCCGCTTTCCTAGGCACCTTGGATGTTCTATTTTAAGAGGGGCAGGTTGCACAGAGGGTACATTTGTTTCCTTAAAAGTGATGGTACTTGTGAGGGCTATCTGATACAAAGGGATGCTTCCATGTAGAATATTTTTCTTGCATCATAGAGTTTCAGGGCTTGGTCATCTTTTTTTCTTTATTTTCTGGTGCCAGAACCACTGATTTTCATCATTTACCATTCCTCCCTTCTGCTTGCTCACTCGTATATATACGGATCCATACAATATATACTGAGTAACCTGTTCGCGCCAGGCCCCTGCTTGACATTAGGAGCTCGAGGGCCAGGAGGCTGCTCAGAAATAGCTATTTACAGTGCATCCCAAGCGAGCTGGCAGAAGTATGTCTAAGAAGTGTCCGGTTCTGCATGGGGGCTCAGGGAAAGCTTCTAAGGGGAGGTCACCGTGGAGCTGGGTATGGGAGCATGAGGGGCTCACCAGGGACATAGAGAGGGACAGAGGACATCCCAGGCAGAAAGGAATCATGTGCACATGAGGGCCCGGCAGGCTGGAGAGCCGCTAGGGTTTAGCCTGGCTGGAGGCAGGGCGGGGTTACGAAGGAGGGGGTGGTGTTCGGAGTTGCTGCTGGGTCCGGAAACCAGGCCTAATTAGCGGAGGGCTGTATGTACCTGGCCGTAGGTTTAAATTGTCCCGTAAAGATTTTGGAGCCAGGGGAGCATTTTTAATTGGGGAGTGACCTGCTCAGTTTAATAAAGCTTTTGGAAAGTCATTCTGCTGACAGGGTGGAGGGTGGATGTTGGAGGCCAGGACCAGTGGACGGGCATCAGGAGGAGGGGACGGGCAGGTCTGAGAGATGCAACAGGACTGGTGAGTGGAAGTAAGGGGAATCCAAGATGATGCCTAGCTACAGCTTGAAATACGGGTGGCTAGGGAGCTGTTCCCCGAGTTAGCAAAGGTGAGAAGCAAGTGTGCTTGATTTCCTTATTCTATCATAAATATTTATGGAAAACCTACTATGTGTCAGGCCCTTTGTTAGATACTAGAGCTGGGGATACCAGGATGGTCCAGGGAGCTTCTACCTGGCGAAGCCACACTTAACCCAGGAAGGCTATTTATAGGGTGAGGTCTGGAGTTCATTGTTGTTTGGTGGGGAAGGTAACAGTGGGGGACCAGTCAAAAACAGGACCGGTCCCCATGGTGGGGTGGGGGACACTGCCCCTCAGTCGGCATTCCAGCTGAACTTCCAGGGTCTTTGGCTTCCCTCCTGGAGTATGGTTTCCTGCTCCCTCCTTTGGACATGCCCAAGGGACTCTTCCCCCGGGAAAACTGGCCCATCATTCCTTTGGTCCCCCTGGATGTCAGGAGGAGCCCGGTGGCAATGTCTAGAAAGCTTCAGGGCGCCCTGCAAGGTGGTGAGCAACTTGGCAGCAGGTGCAGTCAGCCAGCCTCCTTCCTTCCTCTGCCCCTAAGGCCATGCACAGTGTAGAGTTCCAGGAACATGGGAGGAAAGAAGGGAGGGTGGAAGGGAGGGAGGAGGGAGGGAGAAATCAACTCTGGTCCTGGGGCAGGAGTGGGGGACACAGCCTGAGCTGTTCCTGGATGCCGGGGTGAGGGGGGCCATCCCTTCTGGCCTGGGTTTGTCCGAGGGCACAGCGGTGGAGGCTGGGACAGCAGCCACCCTGAACCCCTGCACACCCCTGCAGGAGTACCGGGCTGCCGAGCAGGAGATGCAGCATCAAATGAGCCTGGGAGAAGTGTGCTACCCCGTGCCCCTCTCCTTCGAGCCCATCAAGAGCTTCTACCAGGGCCTTGTGGACGCCATGCAGAGCTTGTTACAGACGCCACTGGACACTCGCCTTAAAGAGAGTAAGTTGCTGCATGACCAACCTTGTATCCTTAGCTCCCCTGCTACCCTTTAACCCAAAGACGAATGTGAAGACCTAAATCCCATCTCTTCCACCCAAAGTCCAGTGGCTGGGCGGCGGACACCTGGGCCTAGGCCCTACCCATCCTTTAGACTTTACCTCCTTCCTCTTCAGAGACCGCGTCCTGCCTTCCCAGCCGTCCTGCTCCACTTCTGCCCCCAAGTCACTCCCAGGATTCTGCTGCACCTTACCTTCGCCTGCTCTGGGCTCCCAGCTAGAATAGCCATCTGCCTCCTCCCCTCTGTATGGCCGAGTCCCAGCCATCCCTGCAGGGCCAGCCCAGCTGGACTCACCTGGGAAGCGCTGCCCCATCACTGTGGGTCGGCTGTGCTGGCCAACTGCCCCGCCGCCTCTCCCGACTCTGCGTGCTGCCGGTCTCCGGCCTGGGGCTGTCCCGGAGCTGGACACCCTGTACTTGCCTCCCCCTGCCTGTCGTAAATGCCCAAAGGCCAAGAAGCACTCTGAGTCCCGCTCCGAGATCCCTGCAGGGCATAGCACACAGTAGGTGCTAAGAAATACCTTTCTTCATTCATTTATCTCCGCTCTTTGGATTCCTCCAGAACATCTACTGAGCCCCAATTCTGTACACACGGCAGGGTACAAAAACAAAGGTCTTACCTTTGTGGTGCTCAGGGTTCTGGAAGCAAAACAGTAGTAACTGAACAAGTCAGCGGTAAGAGCTCTGAGGAAAAATACAGCAGGGTGAGGAGAATACAGGGTGACCAGGAGGAGGAGCTTTTTCCTGGGGAGGCGGAGCCAGCACCTCTAAGAAGGGGACATACATCTTCCCTGCCAGTCTTCCCTGCCATCCGCTGCTGCTTGCCTCCAGTCGCCTCCTAGTAAAGTTAGGCCCTGGCTACAGCTACTGCGGCTGCCGTAGTTCCTCCCCCAGGCCCTCTGGCGTCCCTCCTGCCCCACTTCAGGCTTGAGCCTCTAAGCAGGGCCTCTGCCTCCACTCACCCTGCCCCTTCCACTCCCCACCACAGAGCTTTGGAAGTTCTGCTCGTGTCTGCCTTCACTCAGACACCTGCCATGGCTTCCCAGTTCCTATGCCAGTGCGAGTCCTTAATACCTGTGCTCCTGCTTGTACCCTCTGGCTGGGAAAGCCCTCCCGTCCTTTTCTCTGGATGTCCGAATCTTCCCTGTCCTTTAAGGGCTCACTGAGGTGCTTCCTCCTCCGTGATGTCTCCCCAGATTCCCCTCTTCTCTGTGCCTTGGCAGGTAGCTCAGGTGAGCCTACCTCTCACCTCTCTTACCTGATGGAGCTGTGGAAGACAGGAACCATGGCTTAGGTTTCCCTTGAACTCCCTCGCACTGGAACGAGACCTGGACATGGC
This sequence comes from Taxidea taxus jeffersonii, assembly GCA_003697995.1. Lineage (NCBI taxonomy): Eukaryota > Metazoa > Chordata > Mammalia > Carnivora > Mustelidae > Taxidea > Taxidea taxus. The sequence continues at coordinate 257,334 of ML105808.1, forward strand.
CTTCTCTGATGGCCTAATTTCTAATTTTCCATTTTATCCCGGAACTGGCATTTCTGCCGGGCGGTTGCCCCCATGCTTGACTGCTGAATACATCGTTGATTTGCACGGCCCTCCTTGAGCCCGCTGTCCCGTCCCCAGGTTCGGGGGACACTCACACTGTCCTGAATCCATTTCCCACCCTCAGAAGTACGCTTCTCCTTAGACCCGAGTATTGTCCTAGGGTATTCCTGTTGCGAATTCCTGAATTTGCACTTACTGCTTAAATATGCATGCGCTTCTGGGGGAGAGATGATCCGAATTTCCAGTTCTGTAATATTTTTAGTACATTCTGTAATTTGCTCTGCCTGCATGAGTGCCAGGCACTCATTTCTCACAATCTGTTACAGACACGAACTGCCAGCTCTCGGGCTCCTCGAGCACCAAACTAGCTTCCTTGTTGAAAACAAGCCCCTCACCGGAGCGATCACTCTTCTTAAAATGTAAGCCCTGGGATTGGGGAGCAAAGGGAAGGTGGGGAGGGCCAGGCAGATTGGGGGAGGGTCACAGGAATGGAGGCACCCCCTTTTTTTACTAACAGACCCAACTTGGGTTTTTTCAACCTTTATTACTAGTTTTTAAATAACAGAAATAGGGGGCACCTGGCTGGCTCAGTTGGTAGAGCATGCGACTCTTGATCTGGGGGTCGTGAGTTTGAGCCTTGCATTGGGTGTAGAGATTACCTGAAAGCAATAATAATAATAAATCTTAAATACAGAAATACATATTCATTGCAGAAAAACTAGGAAACAAAAACAAATTTTTTAAAGTCACTTGCCCATAGATAACTACTATTATTGTTTGCCCTGTTATGTTAGCTTTCCTTAGTTTATCTATATATACATATAAGAGTATACTTAATATATATATATTTTTACAAATATGGTATCATACTATACATACTGTTTTGTAACCTGTTTTCATTTCATTTTTATTTTTTTTAAGATTTTATTTATTTATTTGACAGAGATCACAAGTAGGCAGAGAGGCAGGCAGAGAGAGAGAGGAGGAAGCAGGCTCCCTGCTGGGCAGAGAGCCTGATGCCGGGCTTGATCCCAGCACCCTGGGATCATGACCTGAGCCGAAGACAGAGGCTTTAACCCACCCAGGCGCCCCTTTCATTTCATTTTTAAAGTAAACTTTGAAATCTAAAAGTACAGAAATCAAAGGGGTGCTGCTCAATTATTATTTTTAAGATTTTAATTATTTTTAGAGGGGGACACAGGAAAGGAGCAGAGGGGAAAGGAGAGGAAAAGCGAGAGACTCTCCAGCAGCCTCTGAGCCAAGCATGGAGCCCATGGCGAGGCTCGATCTCACAACCCTGAGATCATGACCTGAGCCAAAACCAAGAGTTGAGTGCTTAACCAACTGAGCTTAACCAATCATTTTTTAAAAGTAAACATAGTATATAACCTCCTTCAGACCAAGAAATGAAAACTTCCAGCTCCCCAGAAGCCTTCCTCATGCAGCCTCCTCTTCTCTACCCGCCAAGGGTAACTACTCTCTCGATTTCTGACACTGTAGATTAGTTTTGTCTGTCTTTGGCTTTTATAGGACTAGATCATTTAGATTGTACTTTTTGGTGTTTTGCCTCTGTCACTCAACATAATATTTAGGAGATTTACCCATATTTTTGTGCATAGAAATAACTTGTTTTCAGTGCTGTAAATAGTATTGCGTTGTATGAATACAGCACACTCAAACTATGGAAGGACATTCTGGATTGTTTCCTGTTTGGCCTGTAGTGATTGTTGCTCTGAACATGCATGTACATGTCTGTTTGATGCACATATGCATGCATTTCTGTTGGGTATTTATCCAGGAGTGGGAGGAAAGGATGCTTACCATAGCCGCTTCGTGCAGCACTGTTCTAGAGATCCTATAGACGTGAAAGCTGTAAGGATTG
>ML105808.1:259675-274366 GCA_003697995.1 Taxidea taxus jeffersonii
AAAAAAGGGGGGGGGGTATCATTATGATGTCATATAATGTCATACAATATCATACAATATTATGAATATCCACAGATGACATGATTACAGGAAGTCTAATACAATTAAAAGATAAATTAAGTGAATTTAGAACTGTTGGATGTAATATTATATAAAACTCAATCCTATTTCTGTATATTGGCAATAAACAATTAGAAAATGAAATTTTAAAAACATTTTCAGCGATATTTAAAAAAAATCAGGAATAGGGACGCCTGGGTGGCTCAGTTGGTTAAGCAGCTGCCTTCGGCTCAGGTCATGATCCCAGCGTCCTGGGATCGAGTCCCACATCGGGCTCCTTGCTTGGCAGGGAGCCTGCTCCTCCCTCTGCCTCTGCCTGCCACTCTGTCTGCCTGTGCTCGCTCTTTCTCTCTCTAACAAATAAATAAATAAAAAATTTAAAAAAAAAAAATCAGGAATAAAACCTTCAGATGTGCAAAACCTTGCTGCAGGTTTTGCACTCCAAACACTTCGACAGTATCTACTAAAGCAGAATATCCACGTACCCTACCATCTAGACTTTGTTTTCCATGTCTATAGATGTGGTACAATGCAGTGAGAACGATTATTGGGAGTTAAGTCAGCACCAACTTGTATTTCTGGGATACAAGTTGGCAGTGTTTACCAAAGGCCTTAAAAGCAAAATTATCCATCTTAACCCAGTAGTTCCTCTTTTAGGAATGTATCCTCAAGCAATAATCAGATGCATAAAGATGTAATTATATTAGTATTTTCAGGAGTTTTTTTAAAGCCTAAATATTGGATACCTGGGTGACTCGGTTGATTAAGTGTCTGCTTTTGGCTCTGGTCAGGTCCTGGGAGCCTGCTCCTGTTTGTGCTCTCTCTGAAAAATAGATGAAAAGAATATAAAAAAATAAAGCCTAAATATTGAGAAGGGGGAAGTATAGGTTAAAGTATAAAACACCTAACAGCAAAATCTTAGGGTCACCATAAAAATGCTCTGATAAAAGAATATTATTTGATAGGGTAAAATGATCACAATCAATGAAGTTGAAAAACCAGACTACGCAAAAGTGTGTATGGCATGATACCAATAAGAAAAACTGTAAGTGGCAAGATAAAAACTGGAAGGATATACATCCAAGCATCAATAGGGACAGGATTTTTTAAATTGAATTTTTAGAAATTGGCAACAAATTCCATGGCACAAATCCAGTGAAATATTCACTCCTTCCCGTGTCCCCTAGCTACCGCCTTGGAGGCAATTAGGGTTAAAAAGGTGGCTTTTCATTTATCTGAGATGCCAGATTCCTGGCATCTCAATTTCTACGGGTAAATTGTCGGGACTGGCGGGGACGAGGGCGGGCGTGGGCCCCACCGGCCCCACCCACCAGGTATGGCCCCCGATGTCCCCGCCCTCCGCAGATGCGCGCACGCCCACCCTGGAGCCGGACACGATGCACGCGCGCCTTCGCCTCTCTGCCGACCGCCTGACGGTGCGCTGCGGCCTCATGGGCAGCCTGGGACCCAGGCCTGCGCTGCGCTTTGACAAACTGTGGCAGGTGCTGGGTCGCGACTGCTACGCCGCTGGCCGCCACTACTGGGAAGTGGACGTGCAGGAGGCGGGCATCGGCTGGTGGGTGGGCGTGGCCTATGCCTCCCTGCGGCGCTGCGGGGCCTCGGCAGCTGCGCGCCTGGGCTGCAATCGACAGTCCTGGTGCCTCAAGCGCTACGACCTCGAGTATTGGGCCTTCCACGACGGCCAGCGCAGCCGCCTGCGGCCCCGTGACGACCCCGACCGACTTGGAGTGTTCCTGGATTACGAAGCCGGCGTCCTCTCCTTCTACGACGTGTCAGGCGGCATGAGCCACCTGCACACCTTCCGCGCTGCTTTCCAGGAGCCACTTTACCCGGCGCTGCGGCTCTGGGAAGGGGCCATAAGCATATCCAGGCTGCCCTAGGGGCCACGGCAGGAGTGACCGTCCTAGGCCTTCCTGTGCTCTGGTCTCACCTGAGCCGATGTGGCTGGTCTACTGCCAGCTCCCCAAGCATCCCTGTCTTCTCCCCCATCGGTCATGCCCTGGGCTTTGAAAAGGCTCCTCTCCCAGGCCCTAAAGGCTGGTTCTCTGCCGGGGCGCTCTCAACGGACCTCTCCACCACCACCAGAGCACTTACACAACACTACTTTTAGTCCAGGTGCCATCCCCCAGTGAGTCCTGAGCCTGACCCTGTCATAAGACATCGTCCTCAGCCTCCAGCCTCTCCCTCATAGTCAGCAATGCCTGGCACTTGGTAGGCACACAATAAATGTCTCAATGAATGAGAGGCATCCAGCCCCTTCTCCCTAAAGTCCTTTTGATCTGCCTCTTCCTCTCCACTCTGCTTCAGCTTGTCCGTGTCATCTCTCTTCAGAGTAGCAGCACTTCACACCTCGGGGCCTGAACCCCCTCCCATTCTTATCCTCCACTGTACAGCCAGCATGCCGGGCCTAAAACTTCATTTAACCTCTTAGAACAGGAGGTTCCCAAGGACCGCAGGGAGAAAAAGCAGGCACTTTACCTTAGCATTCAAGGCTTTTCTAGTCTGCCCCCAAACTCCCCGTGCTCATCCAGCTTCTACCGCTCTTTTCAGAGACCCTCCGATCAGAGTTTTTGGCACCTTTGCCCTTTGCCTGTCTCAGCCTTCCCCTGGCTTAACTGCCCCACAAAGTCTCCCCAAACCACAAGAACCTTACTCTGAGAGCCACAAATCTGGGACCCTGCTTTCCCACTAGGTTGGAAGCTCTCCAAGGGCAGCTATGTCCTGCACCCTCGCCACCCTGAAAAGTTCAGTGTCCCTTTCCCTCCCAGACAATGACCAGCAGCCGGCTACCATTGAAGCAAAGAACAGCTGAGCTGAGAAGTCCTCATGAATCACCCACCCTAACCTCACTGTACATTTGGGAGAGACTAAGGTCATGAAAGAAAGTTCCTTAGAGCCCCCCAGCCCCAAGGCAAGTGTTTTACGTGGCCCCCCCATCCCAGCTCTGCAGGCCCAGCTTTCAATGTGGGAGATTTTACTGCTTATTCATTCCTCAAGGGATGTTGGGAAGAAATCAGCAGGCGACCGTTGCTTAGCAACCACAGGCAGGTTCCCCAACTGCCTTGGAACTAAAAGAGGAGGAGCTAAGAGTAAGGTCTGGACAGGCCCAGACATCCCCATGCTCCTCCAATCCCTCAGTTGCAGGCGTTGCCAAGAAAACCCAGAGAACCCCATTTTCCGTTAAGAAGGCACAGAAATAGAGAAGGCCAAACCAGGAGGACCTCAAGGGCCAGCTCCTCTAGCAGGGAGGGGAAGGCCTCTTTTTTGGGTCTTTGCCTCGGTTCTCAGATGTAGCATCATTTGTCAAACTCCCCATATGGTTTTGGAATCATACTGTGTTAAAGTATCTTAGGTGCTTGGAAGGAGGGCAGTGCCAGGGTGAGGAAGATGCAAAGCTGAAACCCACTCGTGCTTTCAGCATTCGTTAGTTTGAACCACATAAAAACGCCAATTTCCAACAATTTTCTAAAAATGCCACTTTCATAGAGGGCAACGTAATACAAGTGGAAATCAAGGCAGAGGGAACCCTAAGAGTGCCTTCGGTTGTAACCAAATCACTTGAAACTTTAGCTGGAGAGATAGCACGGCATCTAGGCAACCTGCTCCGGGAACCCTGAAAAAAGGGGAATTAATTCGACTGGAGAGGACTCAGAGCTGAATTCTGACAGGGCATTCCTGACAGAAGATGAAGGACACTCCTAACCCTACGAGCCTGTTCATCCCTATGCACACAGCCCTATCCCCACCCCCGGGGGGGGGGGGGTGCGGGCCCAGGTAGTAACACACCTGCTGTTTTGTCAGGCACTGTTCTAATGCTTTACAACTATTAACTCATTTGATCCTGACATCATCCCTAGGAGGTAGGAAGTTATCCCAGTTCTACGCAGGGCAAAACTGAGATCCCGAATGAGCACCTTGCTCAAGGTCACAGAGCCGGTGGTGGAGCTGGGGTCGTGCTCATGTCCCGCAGGCCAGACTGCTCGGGCAAACACAGCTGGTCCCTGGTGGGTGCCTGCTCACTCCTGTTTTGCCTGTGATGCTTTGCTGTAGCCTCCTGAGTCTGCCTCTGGATAACGTTTCTCGGGCTGAGATGAGGTCCTGTACCCAGAGAGTAACTTGAGTTTGGAATGCATGTATCAGACAGAGAGCCGGACTATACAGGACAAAAACTGGCTTTGATCCAGAGCCGACTCTGTATCAAGACCTGTGCTGCCAGAAAGTGGCAGTTTAGGTGCACAGTCATGTGACCTCGGGCTAGTCACTTCACTTCTCAGAGAACCATCTGTAAAACGGAGGCAGTGACCCTGCCTTCTAGTATCGGCCAATGGCTATGAACTTGCTTTAAAAATCGTCCAGTACCGAACCATGCCAGGCCCCACCAGCCTCCCCAACGGCCATCCTGCGGTAGCAGGAACCTCCTTGAATATTCTCAATACAGGACCAAAGCTTCCTTGGGGTCCATGACTAGAAGATCACTGACCTAATTCTCCTTCAGATTTATACTTACAGAAATTTCTTAACACAGCAAACTGCTTGCAGATATTTTTTTAAATGACATTAATTTTATAGTCTGTGATTTAATAAATATGAACGCTGTAACCTTTTAACCGTGTTCTTCACTGGGAGTTCACATTGCTTCAGGTACACAGCACCTAGGCCCTGACAGGATCTCGCTCACCTGGCATCCCCTCCACAATTTTCTTGTGGTAGCCAGCTGGTCCCAGGTTCAACAGTACCAGTGATGGGGAGTTCACTACAGAGCATCCCTAAGTGCTTGCCTGCATGCAGACAAGCCCTACCTTCTAGCTGCTCCCATCCAAGACAGTATTACGTAGTTGTTGGCATCTCTATGATCATCCTTTAGTAACATGGAAGCCATCTATGGTCATTTACTGATTCTTAGAGATTCAGGGACCCTCCCTTACCTCTTGCATCTCTTCTGTTTCTGTGATTCTCCTTTGTCAGGGAGCAGGGGAGAGTGATGTCAGCCTAGCAGAGGACACACACATGGGTGGGCCTGCACAGCCTGCTCCTGGCAGGCAGGAGTCTGTGCTATGAGAAGGAGCCAAGCTGCATGTGAGGTGAGGTTAGCGGTCAGCATGTGGGTGGGGGGCCAAATCTCAGTCCAGCATATCCCCAGAAGCCTTCCACGGTTCCCTACCACCTAGAGAACAAAGTCCAAACTCCACAGGCTTTAAGGCCACTGCTTCCCTCTTTTTTTAATTTATTTTAAGGAGAGAGCAGGAGCCCGGGGGAGGGGGGAGAAGCAGGGGCAGTAGACAAAGGGAAAGGGAGAGAAGATCTCAGGCAGACTCCACACTCCAGTGCAAAGCCTGATGTGGGGCTCAATCTCACAACCCCAAGATCATGACCTGAGCTGAAATCAAGAGTTTGCTACTTAACCAACTATGCCATCCAGGCACCGCTCCTTGCTTCCTTTCTGACCACCTTCTAAATCCTTCGTCCGCAGGGAGCCAATCCCTGCCAAACCATCACCTGCATGTCCTTGGACACTCTGGCACCTCCCAGGTCTGTGCCTCAAATCCCAAGATTCCTCCTTCTGTCACTTCCCAACCTACAAGGCTGAACTAAAGTGCCACCAGAAGGCCTTCCCTTGCCACACCTCCTCTCCCATCCCTACTCCCAGGTTTCCCATCCATGGCTCCCATAACCTTGAGAAAACATCTCAGCAATTCACACATGAAGGGTACCGTTTGTAGAGGTGCCTGCACCCAACAGGCCATGAACTCTCCAGCGGCACCGGTCTGGACAGCTCCCACCCAGCAGGTGGTCAAGGACATCTAGACCTGAGCTTCCCAACCAGAATGGACTAAAGGTATGCCGGGGTATCAATCCTTCCACCTTCAGGTCAGCCAAGGGCAGCAAAAGATGGCCCGCTGCTACCGGCCGTGGGCACGCTCAGTTTACCTACCTGTGGCATACACAGGCGATAATTTTCCATCACACTTCAATTCTTAGCACATCAATTTGACACATTCGCTTTTACACATGAGTACAGCCCAGGACTCCCTCCTCGCCCCAGCCACACTTACAAATATCAGTGCCTCGGGGTGACTGGATGGTGCAGTCCACTAAGTGTCTGACACTTTTTTGTTTTTTTAAGATTTTATTTATTTATTGGTCAGAGAGAGAGATCACAAGTAGGCAGAGAGAGAGAGAAAGAGAGAGAGAAGCAGGCTCCCTGCTGAGCAGAGAGCCCGATGTGGGGCTTGATCACAGGACCCTGGGATCACGACCTGAGCCGAAGGCAGAGGCTTTAACCCACTGGGCCACCCAGGCGCCCTTAAGTGTCTGACTCTTGATTTCAGCTCAGGTCGTGATCTCTTGGTCTTAGGATCGAGCCCCACGTCGGGCTCTGTGCTCAGCATGGTGTGTGCTTGAGATTTTCTCTCTGAATAAATCTTAAAAAAAAAAAAATCAGGGCCTCTGCAGAACCTGCTTTGGGATCCCATGGGGAGGGAGGCTCTATATTCACAAGTAAAGAAACTTCAAGAGGCTAATTATATACATTTGAAAAGAGACTCAAGTATACACTTCCAAATAAGGCATGAGAGTGACAAGCTCAGATATATATGCACAAAGATTAGGAATCTGGAAATACATTTGAAAAGAATCGTTCTTCTCAGTATTGGTTCAAAAGAACAAAGGGGAATCTGACATGGACTCTGAAAGGTTCATGCTGCTGTTCAACAAAGTAAAACAGAGGATCTTTCTCGTCAGCTGGATTCGTAATTTCATTACGAGTAGAGAAGGGCTGATTTCAGCATTAGCACCATATTTAAAGGTCCCCCACCAGCTACAAATGCACCATGCCCACACTCCCCATCTCCCTTAAGCAGCCCTTTTATTCCCCCCCCCCCCCATTGCACATATCCCCTTCTAACTTCCTGGGATTCACTTACCATGCTTATGGTCTGCTGTGCCTCTCTCCCCACCTGGGTGAAAGTTCCATGAAGAAGAAACGTGGGCTGTTCACCGCTGTCTCCTTGTACCTAAAGCAGGCCCTGGCACACAGCAGGACCTCCACATTGTGGGGAGGAGGAATGAATGTCCTTTCCCTCTCTTTGCTCACAGAGATATGCAGGCTCTCAGCCGGCCAGATGCCTGACCAGTCCCTTCTCTTGATGCCCAGTGACTGCCATGCAGCTCACTGGGTACAGAGTCCAGGGCAGGGAGGGAATAAGGGCAGTGGAGAAGGACAAGAGGTCTGGAGGGAAGGGACATTTCAGGTCATGAGGATTGGCTTTATGGGCAGGATGAATGAGGCTTAAAGAAGAGGACCTTGTACAGCTAGATCTCAACCCCCACCCCCCACTGGTACCCACTCTGCAACTAGACAACAGTGATTTGCTTTTGAGCAAATCACCCACCCTTCTGGGCCAGCCAGCCTGAAGCAGAGACTAGCATATTTGCTCTTTGTACCCCTCCTATGGGCTTGCCAGTGCCTGGCTCCAAAATGTGTATGTGAGGAGGAACAGCAGATGGAAGCCAGGTTTCAAGGGACCACCGCTCCTATCCCACCTCACCCGACAGTACCAGCAAGGCAGTTCAGAGAATGGCACTTTATTTTAAGACTTGATTTTTTTGCCATGATTTTCTACCCATTCTTCCATGATGGTGTCGTCTTCTTCAACAGTGACCAGGACTTTCTTGCCCACCAGACTAAAGATGTCTTCAGGAGGGTAGCCTTTGGGCTCACCCACCTTCACCGTGAGCATGTCCAATGTTAGAACAGTGCCTTCTGGAATTTTCACTTTGGCCACCACGGACTTGCCCAGCTGTGGATAAAATGAAGGCTCAGTGCCAGCCTCACAGAAATTAACTGCTTCATGCTGTTTTATACCCAAGGTTCCTGACCTCCCCAGTCTTCACAGGTACCCCGGGAGCAGGGACTCTGTTCTCCCCTCGGTGCCTAGAACAGCATCTCACCCAGCAGGGACCTGACCAATGTGGGGTGAATGCAGAGTCCTGGAGGAGAGGCCTTTGGATAGAGCACACAGGAAAGGGCTCAGGTTATACAGCCCAACAGAGCCAGGTCTGAATCCCCTCCGGGTGGGTGCAAGCCACCTAAGTGGTAGAGTTTCTCTGTAAAATGGGAACTAACAGCACCTCCAGCTTGTCAGACAACTGTAAGGATTAGCAATGATAATATATGCAGCCTACCTGGAACACAGAATGTTCCCGATCTATGAAAATTATGATTACTTTTGTCATCATCCAGTTCAATCTCACTTTAAACACAGGAAACGGAGGTGCACAGAGGGCAGATAACTTGGCCAAAGTTGCCAGGAATCAGGATCCTGGGTCCTGGCCCACAGCCACTCTGCTTGGTAAAGTAAGAAATTGGAGGGCTCACAGGGCTGAGTATGCTGCTGCTCGGAGGATGGGAAGGGGCAGACAAGACAAGCAGGCGAAGGGACTAATGGGTACCAGAAGCTCATAACCAGCCTCTCTGCGTCTTGTCCAGAAAAGCTCTTGAACAAATCACTGCATCACTCTACACCCTCGTTTGAGGGCCAAGGGATCAATTCTAAAATTCCACACCAGGACCCAAGTTCTGCCAGTGGATGTTACCAGATGACACACCATGCTGTTGTAGTCACCATTTGCCCAGGGAGCCGGGAGGCTTGACACCAAACTAAGGGCTCAACTCTCCTTGTCACTTCTGGTGCAATTCCCTCCCATTTTCCTCTGCAAGGCAGTTTGTTTCTTTTTACTACAATTTCCGTGTCCTGGTACATAGGAATCTTTAATCAAGCCCTACTACAATAAAAGATGATAGCATTCCTCACACCTGCCTGGGCTTCGGTCTCTGCATCCCCCCAGACACCCACAGCAGATCAGGAGTGCCTGCACTCCCGGCAGCCCCAGGGCGCCTGGCTCTGGGAGCAGAGGCCAAGACAGGTCTAGGCCACAGCTTCTAAGAAGCCCAGACAGTCAGAGAGGCCTCAATCCCCTCTGTCTGAAGGTCAATGCTGCACAGCTCGCACTGCTCCCAGGGGAAGATCTTCGTTATCCCCCACCAGCCCCGGTGACAATCCACTGCCCCGCCCATCCAGGGTCATCTCTGTTTATGGATGCTTCGATGGACCTATCACAGGCCCTTCTCTCGCTGCCTCACAGAACCCCTCTGGCCGACGGTTTCTCAAGGCTCACCTACTCCAAGGGAATAGGACTTCACCAGCCAGGTGTCTCATGAGGCTATCCCCGAACCCCCTTACAGCTCCTGGAACCTAGAGCACTGGAGCCAAAGGCTCGAGAGGCTTGGTGGGAAACTACAGCAGGACCCTAGAAGGCCACAGAAACTGCTGACAATCCCTTAAGTGACATGCTTTTCCCACTGCTAACCTGAGCCCGGACTCAGAGGGTCAGTACCGACTCCCCCAGCAGGGAAGCCCACGGTGGCCCCTCCCAGGACAGTGGAGCCCGGCAGGGTCGTGCAGAACCCACCTTCTCATTGCAGGCAATCTCACAGGGCAGCAGCTGCTTGGTAGGAGAGCCCATGGCCCTTTCCACCAGGCGAACGGACCGCACCAGCTCGGCCAGCTCTGCAGGCTCCAGTGAGGCCGAGTGGTCACTCCCCTTCCAGGTCTTATCCAAAGTGATGTGACGCTCCAGCACCTTGGCACCCAGAGCCACCGCGGCCACAGATATCGCTATGCCCGTCTCGTGCCCAGAATACCCTATGGGAATGTCAGGAAAGAGTTTCTGATACTCCTTTAAAATAGAAAAAAAAAGAAAGAAAAAGAAAAAAGGTTAAATATTGTTGACACTTTACCCACAGAGTGCAGTCAGGCAGATCTAGGCTGGAGTCCCGGTTGGGCCTCTCACTGTCTGTTCAACTACAGGCAAGATGCTGAGGCTCTCTGAGCTCCTTCCTGGTATAATACTTCCTGGTATAATATATACCTTCCTGGTATAATATATATTATATTATAATATAACATAAGCCAGGTGCCTGGGGCTGCTCCAGATGCGTGAAAAGCACTCGGCACACCGCAATTCTCCCAAAACAATGGCTACTGTTAGCAAGAATGCAGTCCAAGAATGCTTCACACGGCACAAACCACCAGGAGTAACAACAGAACTAGAACCGAATGCCTAAACTCATTCAGAAAGCATCTGTCACATTTAATTAGGCTGAGCTGCTAAAAGCCAGCGTGCTGTCTACACAAACATCGTCATCAATAATATATACAGCCCAATCTCGAAACAATCCTTTGGTGGAAATGCTAAATAACTAATCTGTGATCTATAATTCACTGAAGGCAACAAAGGACATTCGTCAAGCGAGTCTTGTCATTGAGGGGGACCAGAAAGCTTAAGTGTAGTAGAAAGACCCAGCTGGGGTTTAATAAAAGATTAGGACAGCTGAGTGGCAAAGGCCCTGAAAACCAGGCCCGAGGGTGAGTGACGGACAAGGGAATGCAGGCTGCGGGGTCAAAGTGCTGGAATATGGGTGGGCCAGCCCGAGATGGCAGAGGGGGGCACGCGGGTGACTCTCACTGTGCTCCAGTATCGGGAAAGGACATGACGGCATCCTGGGTGAGAACAGAAGGGAAAGGGGGGCCATATCCATAGAGAAAGAAAATCAAGGAAAACATCTGGAGTCACGTAAGGCAAACTGCTGATGATAGTAATCTCTGTGGGATGAGATCAGAGAACGTTTAGCTTCTATAGGACATATTTCAGAGCTGTTTTAGTTAAAAAAAAAAAAAAAGGCACATTTAAATTTTTAAAATGACATGATTTAGAGATGAGCTAGAAATAGAGAAAAAGCTACCACCTGGGAGAGACAGAAGTTTAGGTAAAAAGGTAGCAGTGTCTGCTTTCAAAAAAGGTTAATTTTTTTTAAAGTTAAATATGAAAACTGTGTAGCAACATATACAAAAGCTTACACTATCGTGGGGGGGCGGGGGGGACAGAATGTCAAAATACTGTACCAAAAGCAAAATATAAAAGGAAACTAGTGAATTGCAGTATTGGGGTTATACGTCTGTGTATATTTAGAATTCCACTAATATAACGACAATGGTTGTGTAGGATAATTATATATACATGTCTCTAAGTTAAGCTTCAGGTGCTACCAGGAGAAAGGGCTGGCGGTGGCCTGAGACAAGAGACGGGGGATTCCAGTCCCAGCTTTGCCACCAAGCTGCTGTGAGGTCTCAGCCAAATAAGGCCTTCTCCCTCTGGGACTGGGTTTCACCATCTGTGAAATGGCTGAGGTGGAGACGAAATCCTGTGAGAGAGAAAGCTCCCTCAAGGCTGTCACTGTAACCACCTTGAGCCTCACGGAGGCTCAGAATTACAGGCAAAAAATAACAGAACTGGCCAAAAGCAGAGAGCAGGAGAAGCCGGAAGTTTCGAGACGGTCTCCTACAACTAAGTATGAAGAAAACCTGATGGGTACTTGCGTACCAGTGACCCTACTAGCCTTATTCACAGCAGCCAAAAGGCAGAAGCAGCCCAAATGTCCATCGACAGAGGGACAGAAAAACCACAGGCGGTATATACACACAATGGAATATGATGCGGCCTCAACAATGAATGAGATCCTGGCACATGGTACAGCATGGAGGAGCCTTACACACGGTGTGTAAGTGTACACAGACAGACACAAGGACACAGGGTGGGATTCTGCTTAGATGAGGCCTCTTGAGTCAGATTCATGGAGACAGAAGCAGAATGGAGGCTGATGGGGGCTGGGGGAGAAGGGAATTGGGGACTCAGTGTTTAACAGGTACGGAGTGTCAGTTTGGGAAGATGGAAAAGTTCTGGAGATGGGTGGTGGTGATGGTCACACAACCACATGAATGTTCTTCATGCCACTGAACTGTACATCTAAAAATGGTTAAAATGGCAAATCTTCTCTTTTATACACACACACATGCAAGAGACGGATACTAAGAAAGGATATGAAGCAGCAATTCACAGACGAGGGACCTCAGATGGCCAGTACACACAGTAGAAAGTGTATACAGACAATTATGAGAAGGCCCTCCTTAAATCTCATAGGGGGAAGATGAAGATTGGTTTTTAAGAAAAATTAATTTACAATCACCCTCTTTAGAATGTATCTGCTTCCTTAACTGCACAGGTGGTTCTGTTCAAATTATATGAAGCAGATCAAGACTGTTAGAATTTTGGCTACAAGAAAGGTCCCAGCTTTCCCATAGTACGTGGCTCAAGGAACACCCGATCAGACAACGTTCCGCTCACCGCGATGACACGCAGGTTGACGTCCTCGGGGGGCAGCGGGTATGCACTGGTGCACTGAAGGAAGCAGAAGTTGGGGTTGAGGGGCTTCACCATCTGATAGACTTGCTTCATGGTGTCCATCGACTGCATCCCGCTGGAGATCACCATTGGGCGGCCTGAGTGACCCAACACCAACACCATCAGCACGTTCTCTTTGGGGGTTGGGACTCTCCCTCAAGCACACCCCAACTGCTGGTCTCATCATCCAAATGAACGCCACAGGCATCTCTCAGACACTGTGCCAGCCACTGTCGGGGGAGAGGCGAGCTTGGTGGATTCCTGCCCTCCACCCTGAGGAAATGGAAGACTCCCCTTGCCCCCAATATTAGTGTTTAGTGAAGCGAGCTGAATTCAGGAGGCAGAGGAATTTCACACTCCTCGGAGAAAGATGAGCATCTCGCTGGATGACAAGGCTGCCCAGCATAGTAGGGTGAGGGGGGAGCACGGCCCCCAGCTCAAGGGCACCAGGGAGTGTGCGGCCCAGAGCAGCCGCCTCCCAGCCATGTGATCTCGAATGCCTCCTCTATGAACTAAGTACAGAGCATCATAATCCTAGAACGTGCTTCAGTGCCAGGGTCGTCAGGAGGATCAAATGAGAGGATTCATGTTGCAAGACCACTTTACAAACTGAAACAGGCAGAGGTTTGATATTACACTGTACGCACAGACTATTTCTCAAAGTCAAACTTTCTCTAAGAAGTCTTCTATATACCGCCATATCCTTGACTTCATGTAAATCAATAATCTTTAATTTAAAAGCTTCTTGGGGCGCCTGGGTGGCTCAGTGGGTTAAAGCCTCTACATTCAGCTCAGGTCATGATCCCAGGGTCTTGGGATCAAGCCCTGAATTGGGCTCTCTGCTCCTCGGGGAGCCTGCCTCCTCCTCTCTCTCTGCCTGCCTCTCTGCCTACTTGCGCTCTCTGTCAAATAAATACATAAAATATTTTAAAAATTAAAAAAAAAGGTTCTTTAAAAACTGACTTATCCTTCATGTCTTTCCTTCCAAAGTCAGCACATGAAAAAACAGAAGTATATGCTAAGTATAAAGAGGTTTCTAACGTCTGTCTTCAGGAGACTCCTCTGGTGGGCTCTACGAAGGGAGTAAAAAATGGGAAGATTTGGACGTCTTCATTTTAGGGCAAAAATTAAACACTCACCTTTTTTGGCTGTCTTCTCCAGATAAGGAAAATTATTAGTGTCCCCAGATCCAACTTTGAAAAACGGAACGTTCAGCTCATGTAGAAACTCAACTGCCATCTATAAAAATCAAAGAGGGAGCTCTTTATCTCTGCTGTTCAAAATCACCACGCTCAGGTCAGACGAGGAGCCACAAACAGAAAAACCCCTCCTCTTGCCCAGCAAGAGGGACTCCCAGGGCAACCGGAAAGCAGAGACAGGTGCGTTATATCAGTCACTTCATTCAGATGCAAACCTGCATTCACAGCCTCCTGTCCATTCGTCCAACAAACACTGCACACTGGCCTGTACTTGGCTTCCAGCTCTGCAAAAAAAAAAAAAAAAAGCAGACCCGGGACGCCTGGGTGGCTCAGTTGGTTGAGCGGCTGCCTTCGGCTCGGGTCATGATCTCAGCGTCCTGGGATCGAGTCCCACATCAGGCTCCTTGCTCAGCAGGGAGCCTGCTTCTCCCTCTGCCTCTGCCTGCCACTCTGTCTGCCTGTGCTCGCTCCTGCTCTCTCTCTAACAAATAAATAAATAAAATCTTAAAAAAAAAAAAAAAAAGCAGACCCCAGGCCAGACCTTTCCTCACAAGGAGCCCAGAGTCCAATCACAAAGAGCTCATGACCTGACCTAATCTTGGTCCAGAAAACCAGGTGGTGAGAAAGTGAGTGTCCCTGGAAGGCCTTACCCTTGACTCAAAACCAAACAGCCAGGAAGAGGCCATTTCAACCCTTGCCATGAGTGGAAAAAATGCAGCATTTTCTGGCCCAGCCCTGATCCAGTGATCCACAGCCGGCAAAGCCCATCAAACCCACACCCTGTCAGGCTCCAAACCCTGCTGCCCACAGGAAAAACAAACCTCGTCCACTTTTTTTAAAAGATTTTATTTATTAGAGAGAACGGGCATAACATGAGAGAGATAGTGCACGCTTGAGAGTGAGAGAGCAGGAGCAGAGGGAGAAGCAGACTCCCTGCTGAGCAGGGAGCCCGATACAGGGCTTGATCCCAGGACTCCAGGATCATGACCTGAACTGAAGGCAAACGCTTAACCAACTGAACCACACAGGTGCCCCTCATTCACTTATTTTTTTTTTTTAACACAACATCACTGCGAGGGCCCTTCATCATCCTTCATCTCCACTGGGGCTC
>RCUC01146574.1:0-35801 GCA_003697995.1 Taxidea taxus jeffersonii
TCCTACTGCCTCTCTTCCCCTGGAGAACCCTAATACAGCATCCACTGATTATCATTTCCCTTAAGAAATATTGAAAATTTCCTGGTTCTTTCTATGTTGAGTAACTTTGGATTTCTATCCTGGAATTCTGAGTATTATGGTATGAAACTCTGGGTCTGTAGCTAGTTTCAGACCCAAAGTTATGATGCACCCCCTTTGAGCAACAATTCTAAAACAACTTCCTTTTTAAAAACCTTTGCAGTGCTATTTTGATCCATCGTGTGTGTGCACTACCCAGAGGCCAGTTTGGGATCTTAGTCGTGGTCTACACTGGGAGCTGGTACACTACAGCCCACCATTCCATTCCAGCCTGTGGATTGTTTTTGTGATCGCCTATGAGATAAAACTGGTTTTTATATTTGTAGGAGAGAGAGAGAAAAGGAGGAGGAACGAGAGGAGGAAGGAAAGACTGAGTATGTGACACAGAGCGTATGTTACCCACGAAGTCTAAAATGTTTACTGTCTGGCCCTTTACAGAGGAAGCTTTCTGATCTCCGTTCTCAAAGCCTTTGCTAGGCTGTTTCAGGTTAGTTCCACACACGTATAACTCAAGCCTTGGGACTTTGTGCACATTTAAAGAATCCTTTTTCCCAGCTCTGTTCTCTCCATGACCCCACCACCACTGTCTAAATCTCCAACACCCCACCCCTTTCCTGTTTCTCTCACTAGAAAGCCAGGGTCTTAGTCTCTCTGTGCTGTTGGGCACTCCCTACAGATGGGTCCATCTGGGCAAGAAGGGGCAACAGAAAAAAGAATATGGGGGTCCTTGCCCTCTTCAATGACATGAGTCACTCTCTGACCAGAGAGAAATGTTTAGGTGCCTGTGGGATGGCAAAGGCCATTATGAACAGAGGTTGAGGCCTCAGGACAGGGAGAGTTAAAAGTGGGGGGCAAAAATTGAGCTTTCCTGCTATGTTCTCTGTCTTGCAAAACACTTTCTTGATTCTCTGGTCAGAAAGACAGGGCTTTTTTCCTTAGAGCTTTTTCTGTTTTCACCTTCTTCATGGTGCCAGGATTTGAGATGTGCTAGAGTTTAATGGGGGAATGAGCAATGAGGAAAACCAGCCAACCAACCAACCAGGAACTCGGTTCACTCTTTGATTTCCCTCCCCAATCCACTTTCTCTGATTTACTTTTCAGAGTCCTCAGATCATTGCTCTGTGTATCCTGTCCAGGCATTTTTGTTGTTTGACAGAGATCACAAGTAGGCAGAGAGGCAGGCAGAGAGACACGGAGAGCAGAGAGCCCTATGCGGGACTTGATCCCAGGACCCTGGGATCATGACCTGAGCGGAAGGCAGAGGCTTTAACCCACTGAGCCACTCAGGCATCCCCGGGCGTTTTAGTTGTAATCAGTTGGAAAGGTGGGATGGAATGTACTTAACCTGTCTTCGTGGGTTCCAGAAGTCCAACAGCTGGGTTCTGTAGAGCGATCTTGTTAAGCACTCATTAATTCTAACAAGTTGCTTACAAATTTTTAAAACTTCTAAATGCAAAATAATTTTTTTTATTTTAAGATTTTGTTTTATTTATTTGATAGAGACAGTGAGAGGGGAAACACAAGCAGGGGAGGAGGGAGAGGGAGAAGCAGACTCCCCATGAGTAGGGAGCCCGATGCGGGGCTCCATCCCAGGACCCCAAGATCATGAACTGAGCTGAAGGCAGATGCTTAACAACTGAGCCACCCAGGGGCCCCAAAATACAAAATGATTTCATCTGTGAATAGTGGCGATTTACTTCCTCCAATCTCTGTATCAGTTTTTGCCTTACTGTAGAGGTTGGCAAACTTTTTCTGTAAAGGCCAGATAGTTCTTTTTCTAGACTTTGCAGACCATATGGTTTCTGCTGCAACTACTCAGCTCTTCAGTTGTAGTGTGAAAGCAGCTATAGACAATATATAAATGAATGGGCATGGCTGTGTTCCAATAAAATTGTACACAAACAGGTGGGGCGAAGCACTTCCAGAATGACAGAGTAAGGACTTCCAAAAATATTCTCCTTTGTAAAAGCAATGAGCACGCTGGCAAAAATTGTCGGAATCAACTTTTTCATGACTTTGGAAATTAACCAAAGGCTTACAACAATATGGTGAGTGTTTATTTTTAATTAATTTAAAAAGATGTATTTATTTATTTTTAGAGAGAGAGAGTGGGTGGGCACAGCGGGGAGTGGCAGAGAGAGGAGAGAGGGTCCCAAGCAGACTCCACCCTGAGTGCAGAGCCCCACGCCGGGCTTGATCCCAGGACCCTGAGATCATGACCCGAGCTGAAACCGAGAGTCAGCAGCTTAACCGACTGTGCCACCCAGATGCCCTCGGAGTGTGTATTTTTTAAAAAATATGGCAGAATCGCAGTGAGAACAGCAAGTTTTGTGATGTTTTAACTTAACTTGCCCTGTTTCCATTTCCTTCTCCCCACCCACACTGTAAGCTTGAAAAATGATAGTCTCACAACTGTGGTGGCCAGGACAGCCAGCAGCCCTGCAGCCACTAGAAGGTAAACAGGTTGAGACTTCCAAAAAAAAAGTGCCAGACCCAGGGAACTGTCACTAATTGACCTGTCTGGCAATTCCCTGAAAAGCTCCATTCCCAGGACTGTCTTTATGCGACCTGCCTTAAAGATTGCTCTGTGTGAACAGCTCTAGCTCCAGAGCATTTGCCAAAAATAATTAGGTGCAACTGTTTAAACACTGTAGCTGCCTGAAGTGGCAGTATCAGTTGGGGTTAAAGAGAGATTAAATAAAAACTGGAGAATGAGATGTCCACAGGGGGCTTGGAAAGTCTCCAGCATGTCCCTGGGACTCTAGAAGGCCACACATATGGGCAAGCTGTGCACACGCCCAGGAAAGACTTCTGAAAGCTTGAACATCTCGCCTCTGGCTGACCTTGAGGCTTTGCACAAGCAGGAAGTGAAGGCTAGGACAGAGTTGTCACGCTGCTTGCTAGAGCACTGAAGGCATGCCCCAGCACACAGGCAGAGCCCCTCAACAAGGGCTGGGTGACTTACTAATTTAAGGGATTTAAGGAAATCTCTAGCCAATTTGTAGCTGACCACTAAGCTAACTGTGTAGAAATTTCAGTGGCTAAATGCAGCAAAGAACACAGACTTTACAGAATTAGTCCAGGCAAGTTACTAATGAAACCAACAGCAGCAGCGAGAGCAAATCACAGTAACAACCAACCCTTGGGAAGTGGAGATCTGATTCCAGATTTGCAACATTATACTAAATGCCCAATTTTCAACAAAAATTCATGAGCCATGCCAAGAAATAAGACAGTATGGCCCAGTTACAGGACACTGTCCCCAGAGGAGTCCAAACACTGGACTTTCAAAGACTTTAAATACACTATTATAAATGTGTGCAAAAGAAATGAAAGGAGGAACATTAGTAACCGAACAGACATTGATAGAGCACACAATTTCCTAGGCACACTGCTAGTGAGGCTTGATCAGTCAGACCTGCAGGACGTTCTGTGCAGAGCAGTTTCCTCATCAGAGGCTTCCTGATTCCAGTTGCGTTTGTGGCTATCTTGCTGCCTGTTTATTTTCTCAGTCCACTCTCCTATGTTCCTGATCATTCGGAGTTTTTCGAGATTTTCCCAGTGAATTCTTTCTCTGCTTTAGCCTTCCACGGGGAGTGGGTTTTGAATGCCGGAACCCCAACTGTTTTCTTTCTTCCTTCCTTCAAGATTTTAAGTAATTAAAGTAAGCCCCAATGTGGGGCTCCAGTCACCACCCGAGACCAAGACTCACATGCTCTACCAAGTAAGCCAGCCAGACTTTCCACTTAACGTTACCTCTTAGATATGTTTTCATGCCGTTAAATATTTTCAAAATATTAGTTTAATAGGTGCCCAGTGTTTCCTATTTATGTAATCTATTTAGCCATACCCTAGAGTTTGAGTGAATTACAAATTTATGTTCTTACAATAAATATTATTGTGTTCACATTTTAGCTTTGACCATCTCCTTAAAATGTTAGAAGTAGGGGTTCCAGGTTAATGATATGAACATTTTTAAAGCTCTATGGCATAAACCCTGTTTTTCCTTACAAATTTTCTACCAGTTTGCACCCTCATGGTTTAAAAAGCTCAATTTCTGTTTACTCAGTAAGATTGAATATTACGATTTTAAACAATTTTTGATAACCTGATGGAGAAATTCTTGTTGGTGTTTTAATGAGCATTTCTTTACTAGTGAAGCTCAATATTTTAAATATTTGTGTTTCCTTTTGTACATTTCTCATTGACTACTTTTCTACTGGAATGTTCATTTTATTTATTTGTTATTGCTTTTTATATATTAAAGGTGTTAACCCTTTGTCATACTTGTTGCAACTGTTATCCTGTTTATAGGGCAACCAAAAAATTCAGTTAAATGGCTTTTTAAAAACATAAAGATATTTAAAATATTATGTATTAAATTTTCTTATTCTTCATTCTCTTCCCCACTGTTCTTTTGTTTAGAAGGACTTTACTCAACAACAGATCAAATATTTGGCTATAGTTTCTTCAAGTTTTTAATGATTTCCTTTTTTATTTTAATTCTTTGAGCCCTCTGGAATTCATATCAGAGTATGGTGTGAAGGAAGGAGCTAATTTTATTTCTTTCTGAATAGCTAAGCAAATGTCCCGGCATCATTTATTGAATAATCTGCTCTTCCCCCACAGATTTGCAATGCCACCTCAGTAAGCTGAGATGCGGGGATCACCATGGCAACGGGGCTGCATTCAAAGCATTTGTTCTCACAAAGTGGAGGGTTGGTGCCCAGCAGGGCTCAGCCTGGCCTCCCTGCACGTCTTCCCTAATTAAGATGCACCTTTTGGTTTTGACTCTTCAAAAAAACTCTCCCTTTGTAAACCACCGTACAGAAGGAAAATTAAGGCCAAGGCCCTGGCGCTCCATCTGTGAAGAGCCAGGCCTGCCAGAATGGTCGGAGCAGAGGAGCAGGTAGGCACGGGATGAGAAAGTGGGCCTTGACTTGGTCCTATTATGGCCTGAGAACCTGGAGGAACATCATCAAGCCCCCAAGGAGGCTGGGGACAGGATGGTCACATTCAAGAACGCCGTGCTCACTTGACACAGAGCAGAGACCAAGCTTTTGGTCCAGCCAAAGCTGCTGCCCCTAAGAGGCAGGAAAGCCACACTTCTATGCTGCCTGGGGTTTCCAGCCTTAGGTCCCTGGGGTCCTCCTTCCCCATCAGGTATCCATGTCCAGCCTGGATGAGGCTCCATGTCCAGGGATGAGACCTCAGCCCGGGCTCATTTGCCAAGGAGGGGGGTGTCCTCTGGGGAGGCCCCAGGAGCCTACATACTGGCAGCGTGGTAGAGGCTGCCAGCCTTAAGCACCCGCTACCCCCCCTTTCTCCCTGATGACCCAGGTATGAGGTCTGCCAGAGCCCTGGCCTGGGGGTCTTTCCTCGTCCCCCCCCCCCCCCGCCCACCTTAACCAGTGACAGGGCAGTCTGGAGGGTGATGCGGTGAAGAACCAGGCCCGCCCACCCATGCCCCAGCTCCTGATGACTGTCCCTCATCTCTGTTGCCACCATTCAGGCCTCATGCCCTTTGGCTGGAGGGCCGCTTCCTAACAAGTGTCCCACTATGTCTGTCCCCTGCTGAAAACTTCAGGGCAGCGCATTACCATCAGGACAGATCTCCTTTCCTAATCTGACCCTGCCTTCCCTCCTCCCACATCTGCCCCCAGCCTCTTTCTGGAAACTTCCCTGTGCTTCTCACACTTCCCTTCTCCTCACACTGACAGGCCTTTGCATGTGCTGCCCCCTCCTCCACCTGGCTAACTCTTACTCAGTCTTGCAGGTGCCTCAAATGTGTCCCCTCCTTGAGAGGATGCTCCTCCCTCCAGCTGGGCCGAGTGCTCCTCCCTGGGGTCCCCCATTGTCCTCATTGCCCTCCTTGCTTTCTAGAAGGTGGGGACTGGCCTGCTTCAATCTATGGACTGATCTATCGATGGGACTGGGCCAGAGAGCAGGATGGGCCAGGTGTGGGGCCATCCTCTAGCCCTACCCAAGGGGGCGAGGCTGAGGAGTGGTGCTGGCTGCTGAGCTACAGCTTTTCCTGGTTACCCGGCCCTCAATGAGGCCATGTCTCCCCCCAGGCATAGAGCAAGACAGGGTGCCCTTCCAGGGTAGGGGTGGTTGCATTTCCAGCACCCCATGGGAGCCAGGCCCAGGCAGAGCCCAGGAACGTTCACAGCTGCAAGTTAGTAAATGGGGGAGGGGGCGTATGGACAGGCTGCAGCTGACCCCTTGGATGGACAAATCTTAGGATGCAGCCTTGCCGGTTCCTGCCACGAATCCTAAGGAGGGGGCAGTGTTTGGCAGAAACTGTTGGGCAACAGAACCCAATCCCCACAGTGTCCCCATGGGAGCCCAGAGAGGGTGTGGCCCCTCAATAGCGCACAGAAGCTAGGAGCCATGTCAGAACTGGGACTTGAGGTTCCAGGATCCCTTCTGTTCTGAACCACTTAGGCAAGATCTGGGTAAAGCGGGGCCTCTTGGCAGCCATCACCCGCCCCCCCCCGAGTCCTCAGCAGCTCAGATAAGGCTCTCTCCCAGAGTGGTCCCCTCCAGTAAGAGACTTCAGGGGTGCCTGGGTGGCTCAGTCAGTCAGTAAAGTGTCTGCCTTCAGCTCAGGTCATGATCTCGGGGTCCTGGGATCAAGCCCCACACTGGGCTCCCTGCTCAACAGGGAGTCTGCTTCTCCCTCTCCCTCCTCTCAAGCTTGCTCACTCTCTCTCAAATAAATAAATAAATAATAAGAAAATGCCTTCAAACCAAATCAGGGAGCATCCTTTGGACATGGGCCTGACACCTGCAATCAAAGCTTCCCATCTTTGTGTGGCTGCGTTTCAGGTGGGCTGAGGTGTTGACCCTTGGAGGCTTCCAGAGCAACGCTGGGACAGCCAGAGACCCCAGGCTAGGCATGGCCACCATGGGCAGCCCTGGTCATCTACCCCGAGGGCTGTACCAACAGCGGCCTGTCCTCTGTGAGCCAGGACTTGGGAAAGGCCAGGAGCTCTGTTCCAGGTGAGGGCAGGACAGCTCTGCTTTGGTGGGGACCAGACCTGAGGGTTGGCATCGTAGCACATCCACAGGCGCCTGGTCTCCCTGGGGTCTTGCAGTGTCAGGAGTCTTATAAAGAGAGAGGGCAGTGATGTGCAGACAGGGAGACAGCTTCGATCCCCAGCTCTAGCAGAATCCTCAAAGATCAAGCCTCACAGTTTGGTGGAAGTTTCTAGAATGTGCCCATCCTCAGAAAGGTTTGCAGAGCTGCCAGGGACCTTACAGGGCATCGTAGTCGTTAAAGAGTGCAGGCTCCCGCGTAGCCCTAAAGAGAAATGAAGCACAAACACATCCACAACATGAATGAAACTGGAAATCATCACACTTGGTCAAAGAAGCCAGAAGCAAAAGATCACACAGCGTAGGATTCCAGGATGTGAAATGTCCAGAACAGGCAAATTCATAGATAGCCGGTCAGTGGTTGCCTCGAGGTGGGAGGAATGGGGGGCACTGGGGTATGGCTCGAATTGTAATACAGGGTTTCTTTCGGGGTGATGACAAGGTCCTAAAATTGACTGCACGACTCTGAATACACCAAAAGCGCCTGAATTAGACACCCAAAATGGGTGAGATGAATGGTATGTGAATTACAGCTCAATAATAATAACAGGGGCGCCTGGTGGCTCGGTGGGTTAAGCCTCTGCCTTTGGCTCAGGTCATGAACCCAGGGTCCTGGGATCGAGCCCCGCATCGGGCTCTGCTCAGCGGGGAGCCTGCTTCCCCCTCTCTCTCTACTTGTGTCTGTCAAATAAATAAATAAATAAAATCTTTAAAATAATAATAACAATAAGCTCAGTTACGGAACAGGGAGGGCAAGCTGCAGGGCCAGACAGCGGGTTCAAATCCCAAACTGGGCAACTGCAGCCAAGTCACTTAACCTCCTGCCCGAATTTGCTCCCCTTTGCGAAATGAAGGGTGATGAAGTCGCTAGGTTGCCTGAGTCGGTCCTTGTGACTGCTGGGGCAGCGCCTGACATGTGGGAGGCATCTGCCCGGGTGGGGGAGCTGAGCCCTCTGATGTGGTGGAAGATGGGAGCCCCGGGGGGTTAAATGACGGGCCCAGGGGGCCCAAGGTCACTGTCCTAACAGCCTCCAAACTATATGTCCCAAGTCCTCAGCCCTAGAACATGTGCATGTGACCTTATTTGGAAAAGGGTCTTTGAGGCTATAGTTAGGGCAAGGACCCTGAGACTCGGAGATTGCCGGATTACCCAGGTGGGCCCCACATCCAAAGACAAATCTTTCTAAGAGACGCAGGGGACAAGGACGGGGTGGCCGCCAGCCAGAGAGATGCCCAGAGCCCCTGGAAGCTGGAAAGGGAAAGGAACAGATTCTCTCCGAGAGCCCGCCGTGGGAGCACAGCCCTGCCGACACCTAGATTTTGGCCTCTAGCCTCCCGAGCTGTGACAGGATGCATGACTGGCCATCTGTTACAGCAGCCCCAGAAGCCTGAACAGTGACCCAGCCCGCAGTGTCAGAGCAAAGACTCATGACTCCACTTACCACTCGGGACCCATTGGTGGCACTTCTCTGCAGATAAAAAGAGAGCTTCAATCCCAGATGCCGCAAGGGGTCTGGAAGCAGCTTCTGTGAGCCTTCTTTACAGATGGGAACATAGAGACCCCGCTGTCTACTCGCCCATGCCACACAGCCATCAACAAGGAGGGAGGCGACGCTGGAACATGTGAGCCCTGCTGTCTCCTTCGGGACACACCGGCTCGTTAGATTTACCAGCCCCTGCCTGAAAAGGTATTTAATTTGCCTTTTACAATGCACCAATTGCAAGTTAATTAACTGGCAATTGAAAGTTATAGGTGACATTAGAATTTATTAATAACATTGGAAATAAATCTCCGTGGAATTCAAGTAATTGAAAGTCTCATGAAATTCTTTTTTATCATCCATAAAACAGGTCTAGGAGAGAGGTGTTCCAGAAACCTCAGGAGGTGGTTGGGATTGCAGGTGTGGGATAATTGGGTGGGAGGGGGCTGCTGTTCTGACCTGGGCCCATCTTGGACACCCGCCTGCCCCCGCTGTGCACCACCTGGGTGACTGCCTCCTAGGGTCTGGGAAGGAGCCATTCTCCCTTTGGAAATGTCCTGTGAGTCACTGCAGTGATCAGAGCATGGCACTGGGGACACAGATGCGACCCGCCCACAAGAGGTCACAAGCCTAGTGGGGAAGACAGAGCCGCTGGGGCTGGGGCCAGAGTCAAGCAGTTCCTACCCATCTGTGCCCATGGTGGGCCTATGCTAATGCTCCCTCATTAACTCCTGGGTGGCCCACAGGGGTGGGAACTCCCTTCCCTCCCACTGCCCCTGCCCTGGGCTGATGCCCTTGAGGCCCTCCCCCAGGGGGATGGGGGGAGAAGGGAGCAGCCACAGGGCCTGGAGACCCTGCAATGGCACCCTGGCAGGGGGCTCTGGGTGGCTAGCTTCTCCATTCTGAGTCACCACTGGTACCTGTAAGCAGACTGTAGAGGTGCAGGCTGGAGTTTCCACCCAAGAGCACAAAGACACGCAGGATACCAGACAGAAGCGAGGGCCGGAGAGGCCCAACTGGTCTCCTTAGGTTGCAGGAATCAGAGCAGGGAATGCGTCTGAGGATCCTGTCCAAAGCTGAGAGCCAAGATCTGAGAGCCCTGCCGCCCCTGGGGCTCTAAGTGCAAGGCGACACCCCCTCCAACCTGCCCTCTTCCCCTCCACCAACCCAGCAAGCACCCGGGCCCCACACGTGGCTGGGGAGCCAGTACCCCCAGGCCAGACAGAGAAGAGGCCAGCCAAGGAGAGACGCTACCGCCGCATGCTGGGCTGGTGCCGCCGTCAGCAGGGAGGATGGGACCCTGGTGACAGGGCCAAGTTCCAGAGCCCAGGCTGGGGGCAGGGAACGGGGCAGCCCCTGCAGATTCCTGCGCAAGGAGGCTGAGCAGGCGGGCTTGCATTTCAGTAAGAGCGTTCTCTGGGCCAGATGGAGAGAAGGGGGCACACACCTCGAGAACCAGTTGTGGCAGCCGGTCCCCTGTGGGCCAGCTTCCTTCCTCCAGCACTCGAGGTCCTCCAAGATCTGGCATGTGGCAGCCGCTTCGGTCCTCCAGTGAGCGTTCCTTCTGTCGTCCGCCGCCCCCCAACGAGTATGTCCTGCTCCTTGTCCGGCCCCGGCCCTTCCTCACACTTGCCCCTCCTGGCAGTGCCCTGCCTCAGTCTCCCGGTTTATGGGCAGGGGCCCCTCTGCCCCCCGGAACCACGGCCGCCTAGAGCCCGGCCTCCCCAAGTCTCAGACCTGTCCTGAAACTGCTTCACTACCAACCGCTGTGAGACCTCGAGCGAGCCGCCCCACTTCTCGGGGACGTCGCGGACGCTCCACAAAATGGGAAAGGTGGCTCTGACGCTGAAGGCAGGTGACCTACGCCGCATGTCTGGCGCAGTGCCTGGCCTCACCCTGAAGGACCAGCTCGTGACCACCAACCCCGGGAGACGCGGTCCCGCAGCCCCGAGCCCAGCAGACACACCACACACTCAGGCCCGTTCCCCCGGCATCTCCCACCGGAAGCTGCTTCCCTCCCGCACTGGCTTCCGCTTCCGGCGGCCTGGGCGCGCCTGGGCATCCGGTCCCGCCCCCTGTGCTGGGGGCTCTGCCTTCTGCGGCTAGTCCCGGGCCGGGGTGCAAACGAAGGCTTCCGCGCATCCAGATATTGAAAAGCTACATGTTGCGTTAACCCACTTAAATAAAATGCGCTCTGTGCTCGCACTTTGACAGATATCCTTTACAAGGCCTGGGAAGGCCGGGTTGACTCCGGAAGTCTGACCTCTCAGGGCCGGGCTCTGGAACGGGGCGGCCCCGGGGAGAGCCGGTCGCTGGTCCTCAGAAGCCCCACCTCCCTGCTCGCTGCTGTCCTGCACCCAGAGGCCTCGGGCGCGCGTGCGAACACCCACCCTGCAGGCTCAGTCCACACCCTCCAAAAGCGACAGCCCCCGAAGAACGCAGGTGTCAGGCGGGGAAGCGGTCCTCCCTTGAGACGTGCTCGGGGAGAGGCCCACACGGAGCCTAAGCTGAGGGCCCGGGGGCAGCACATTTCAGTGTCCCGGGCAAAGCAGACAGCCTCGTGCGGCTGGTCCCCCATGGGTCTGGGAGAAGGAGATGCCTTCTGCCCGGCCTCCCTGAGCGGTGGATGGCTGGGCTTGTTAGAGGTCATTCAGTCCCGTGGGGGCCCTGGAGGCTGCCCTGTTCCCTGGCTGAGGCTTCACCCAACACAAGGGGTTGCTCGGGGCCAGGGGGAGGGGGACCCCATGAGCTGAGAGGGCGGCCTCTAGAAAGAAAAAGGAGCTCAGCCCTCCAGGGGAGTCAACCCTCAAGGCCACGCCTGGCCCGGCCTCCTGCACTTGTGTGTACACTCTGGGCACAACGGGGCCTTGTACAAGGGGTCCCTGATGACCTGGGCCCCCCAAGCCTTTGCTGAGGCCCTTCCCCCTGCCCCCACTGCCCTTTCCCGTCTAGCTGACTCCCACTGACCCCCAAAGACCCTTTTCCCCTCCATGGCTCCTCCCCGGGTCCCTGACAGATTAGCCGTCCCCTCCACCGTGTTGCTGTGGCCTGCAGCTATGTCCCATGCTGTCTGTGTGGCACTGTCCTCACATCCGACCACCCCGTTGCTAGATGTGACTCTTTCAGAGCCGACATCCCTCTGCACCTGCGTCTTTGTGGCCAGGAGCCAGGCTGGCCAGGCCTCCCCGCCAGCCGCCGCCACAGGACACCAGAGCCCCAGTGGGGAGAGCACCTTTATTGTCAGAGCATTCCAGACGTCCCACCAGCCTCTGACTGCCGCCCCTCGGCCCCCAGGCCGGTCCTGCCTCACACAGGGCAGGGGGAGCTTACCAGGACTTGGCCACAACCTCCTAAGAGCCCCAAGGACACTGGGGACAGATGGCTCCTGTCCTGAGGGGAGACATGACCCGGGGTGGCACCAAAATTTCTGATCCTGCGCTGAGACTGGGTCCTGGCCCAGCAAGAGAGGAGCACCAGGGCCAGGCCAGGTCACAGGGGAGCCCATGGCCCAAGAGGCCTGTGGTCTGAGCAGCTCTGGGGTCCCCGGCCCGGGAGTCAGCCTGGGCCCACAGCCCTGAGGGGGCAGCATCTTTCCCGATGGAGCCTGGGACTCAGGCAGCTTTCTTGTCTCTAGCTGGTCAAGGGGACGTGGGACTTGCCATGTGATCCAGAAACGGCCAGCCCTAGAGATTCCCAGACAGGGCAGAGCTTCAAGCGATGGCCTCCTTGGGGTGCACCGGCCCAGTAACTACTTCCTCCTCTCGGCTCACGGGCAAGAGGGCCCTGCTGGGCTGGCTGGGTCCAGAGGCTGGGAGGCAGCGGTGGGCGATGCCGGTTTGGTAGGAAGGCCCCTGCCCCCCAGTGCTCCTCTCCCAATATCCCCAAGTCCTGGGTTTATTCAGGGTGTCCCTGGCACTGCCAGACCCTGGAGCAGACCCCAAGCCCGGGGACGGGGATTGAGAAAGAAGGCCCAGGACCCTGCCTTCCTTCCCTGCTGGCTGGCCCAGCCTCCCTCACAGCCCTGCGCCCACCCTGAGTTTCTTTGCGAAGACAGGAAGCTGGCAGGGTCGAGCATTAAGGAACCAGGAGGCCTGGGTTCAAATCCTGTCCCAGCTGTCCCTGGTCCCGTGGCCTCGGCGGGTGATTCATACTCTCTAGACCTCCGTCCTCCCAGGGAAAGTGGGAATATCAAGCCTACCTCCTAAGGGTTAAATGAGACAATGCAGGGAAAGCTCCTTGGACAGGCCCAGACTCAGTAAATGACGAGTATTAGGGTTATTGTCATGCCCCGCCCAGCCCCCCCAGGCCCCATCTCCTGCAGAAGGTGAGGGTGGGGAGGGCAGGGATCAGGAAACAGCCCTGCCAAGGGTGCTGGGGCCCTCTGGACCCTGCCTCTAGAGCTGCCATCTGTCCCCAAGGCCCCCCAGGCCCCAGGAGCCAGTGTCTCTCGCGATCGTCCGCGCTGGGAGCGCGGGCCCCCTTGAGGGGGTGGTCTTCGGGAGCCAGCGGGGCCACATGGGCCTCAGGGCCGGGTCTCCGGCAGGGCTGGGGCTTGTCCTGGAGAGCTGGCCTCTTAGTTGCTGCCGCTAGCCTGGCCGGCGCTCCTCTGCCCAGGGTCGGGGCCGAGCAGGGCAGCGAGGGCGCTGTCGGGCGGGGAGCCGCCCCGCTTCATCTTCAGGCTGGCTCTCAGGGCAGCGTCTTGGCCAGAACCCCCCTCAGGGGAGGCCAGGGGATCTGGAAGGACAGCAGGCGGGCCGGCTCACGCAGGGCCTCGGGAGCCTTCAAAGGCCCCTTTGCTTCGGGCGCGCCGCCGGCGAGGGAAGCCCGGTGCCCAGCGAGGACAGGGCAAGGCCGCAGAAGGCTCCCTGGTCATGTGGGCACCTGTCACTCCTGCATTCGCCCGCTCACCTGGCAACCAGTGCTGACCTGGCAACTGGTATGGATCCCCACCCTGCATGCCAGGGAGAGACGCAGAAAGCCCACCCCCATCAGGGAGCACAGGGTTCTGAAGAGCATCGTGGGGCAAGAGGAGGGTGCCTTCCCAGAGGGAGAGACCCTAGAGCAGGTCCTGAAGTTGGAGCTGGCGGTCAGTGGACGGAGGGACTGGCCTGAGCAAAGGTGTGGAGGTGGGGGGGCGGGAGGGAGGTCTTGGGAAGACTAGATGGTGGCTCCAAGTCACTGGGCACCAGGCCATGCTGGGCAGCAGCTTGGGGCCTGATGTGCTTGGACATCTCGTGGGCAGTAGGGGGCCACGGAGGGTCCTTGAGCAGGGGAGGCACAGGGTAGGGTCCGCCTGGGGTTTGGGGAAGACCAACTGGCAGCCAAGTGGAGGTTGTCATTGAGGCAGGCAGACCAGAGGTAGTGGCAGCTGCCCTGAGGGCAGAAGCAGGGTGCGGAGGCCGGGGCAGAGGGGATTCCTAACTCCACGGCCAGCTGCAGGTCTGGCTGGCTCCAGGCCCTGGTCACAACTCACCATGGATCCCAATCATGTGTTCCAGGATGAGGACTCTCTCCGCCAGGATCTTCAGGGCCTCCCGCAGCTGCTGCACCCCCTCACCCTGAGGGGTGGGGGAGGAAGCAGCCCGGGTCAGGGCCGGCCATAGAGACGGGCCACGTCCTCCCAGCCCTTCCTATTCCTGACTCTGCCCCTTTGTCCCCATCCTCTCAGTACAACAGCCATCCCAGGTTGGATAGCCACATGCCAGGCCTGGGGTCTGAAGCCTTGTTTGCAGACAAGAAACCTGCAGCACAGAGAGGGTAACAAGCGTCCTGGGGCCACACAGCCTGGCTTCACACCCAGACCCGTCCCCCGCAAGTCACAGTTTTTCCTGCTTCCATGGTTGCCTGGCCGCTTCTCCTGGGAAGAGCCCTGCTTTTTGGAAAATACCCTGCCAAGGGCAGAGGCCCTAGCACAGGTGGGGGCATTTTGCTGGTCTCCTGGGAGCTCTCCAGGTGTGGCCACTCCCGAAAGAGATTGAAGGGAGAGCCACCATCGCTAGAGGGTCGGCACAAGTGCACGGTGATGAGGGGCCGACCCACACACGGGCAGAGGACCTTGTGCACCGAGACCCGCCAAGGAGCTGGTTTATTGAGAAGACAAATGTCAAGGCCACTTGAAAAGGGACGTGATGGTCATGGACTCAGGCCCCGCCCTGAAGTCAGTCCCAGAACGGGCCTCTTGCGGGCATAACACAACAGCTCTATCCTGATGTTCAGATGGATCTGGTTTAAAACAACACAAAAGGATGGGCCCCCCCGGGTGGCTCCAACAGTGAAGCATCCAACTCTTGATCTCAGATCAGGTCTTGGATCTCAGGGTCGTGAGTTCAAGGCTGAACTTACTCACGCTAGGGATGGAGCCCACTTAAAAAAAAGCAAAATAAAAAAAGAAAGCAAAAAGTGTCCTATAGGTTAAGGAGAGAGGTTCCCCTCCAGGGAAGCAAAGGCCATAAGAAGCCACACTGGGGATAGTGCCCGGGATGGGGGTCCAGAGCCCCAGCCCAGCCCCAAGCACCTGAGCCCCGGCAAGGGGTGGCATCCTAAGCACTGCTTCCGTCTCTGCGAACCTCCCTGCAACTCTGGGCCCACGTGCGTATCACATCTTTCTCCCGCTGCCTCCTGTGCCTACCACAGCTGCTCTGGCTCCAGCCTCCCCACTCCATCCCAGCCCACCTCCCCAGTCACCCCCAGGGCGGCTCATCAGAGAGCCCTAGATGCCCACTGTGGCCGGCCACTCCCTGAGCTCTGACGCACCCAGGGGATTCTTGCTGTCAGCCTGCAAGGTCTCCTCTGCCAGCCCCACTGCCCTCACACCCTTCACCCATCACCCGGGTCTCCAGCATCCCCCCTCCTCCCAGAAGACAGCGGGTCCCCACGGCCATGCCCGTATTCCATCTGTGTCCCCTCCCCACCCCACTGTGCCCGCCGGCTCCCATCCTCACTCCCCGCTCCCATTCCCTCCCACATCCAACCAGCCCTCCATCCACGTCCACAAGTATCCTTCAGTCCACCAGCGCAGTGACGCTGGGGGCGCTGCCACGGACCAGGCACCATGCACGGGGGATTCCTGTCCCTGGAGAGGGACTCGGCAGCTGTAGCCTCCTTAAATAAGGGGTTCTCCCCGGCAGTGTCTCTCCTCTCCTCCAAGCCTGGGCCAGTCCCCCATCAGCACGCTAAGCTGCAATCATTACATCGTCACTCACCGGCCTCCCCCACCGGGTGGGGACCCCCTTTACCCCATGGCCTAGCGCCCTATATGAGGCTGAGGGGTGTCAGTGCAGACCTGCTGGGCACTGGCCCTCCCACCGGGACGCAGCCAAGGGCACAGGAGGGGAGCTCGGCCCCCAGAACCAGTTACCTCTGCAGCAGCTCTGTCCTCTTCCTGCCCCTTCCCACCAGGCTCGCCCTAGGAAGAAAACTCCGCAGTCAACAATCTGTGTGTGTGGGGGGGGGGGGCTCTCTACCCGCCCCAGCGTCTCGCGCAGATTGGGGGGGCCGGAGGGAGTGAGTGCAGGCTGGGCAGGCAAAGCCTGGGGACAGGGGTGCTGGGGCCCAGAGCTGGGCAGCCGCCTCCATGGGCACCACTGCCCTAGGGCGAGCAGAGCAGCGGAGCGCCTGAGGCCCCAGGCATCCATGCATGGCCCCACGTGGGTTGGCTTGGGGGCTTCACTGTGCTTCAGGCTTGACACCCCACAAGCTCAGGTCTCAGCTCGGCCAGGGATCAAGTCCCCGTTTCTCTCCACTTCTACCTCTAAAACGAGGCCAGCAATACTGGCCTTGCAATAACCCCCACGTTGTATGCAGTGTGACCTTCAGCAGGTTACCTGACCTCTCTGTGCCTCCATGCTCTCCTCTCTAAAACGGGGTAACACCACCTACGTACCAGGAGGATTCAGACTAAATAAATCAATACTTACAATGAGCTCTGACGGGAGCCTGGTGCCCAAAGCTCTGGGGCAGGACTCAGCATTGTTACCAGACAGAAGCCAGGACGAGGCATGGCTTTGGAGGCTAACACTGCTGGGTTTACTTGGCTCCATCATTGCCTCGCTGTGTGATCTTGGGCATGTCACTTAACCTCTCTGAGCCTTAGCTGCCAGTTCTCAAAAAAATGGGGAAAATAAAGTCTTGGCTTTGCTGGGTGGCAACTAAGCTTAAACTCACTGTGGGTAAAGAGCACGGCCCCTCCCAGCACACAGCAGGTGCTCGGCAGAGCTCCATCCCTCCTCCCAGGCTCTCTGCCCCTAACTTAGACCTGGGCACCGAGGAGGCACCTGCCTCCTTTGCCCTGCAGGCAGGAGTGGGGACTCATAAATTCTTACTTCCAAGGAGGGAAATTTGAGGCCAGCTGTCTGGGCTTCTACTTCCTGGGAGGTTCAGAGGAGGGAGGGACTCCGCAGGCCACGTAGCATGCTAACTTGAGGGTCTGGGCTCCCTGGAAGACCTGAGGGCACGCATCCAATCCCCTACCAGGAGGCTACTTTAGTCATTGCTCACACTGCCAGTGAGGGGCTCCCCACTTTCCAAGGGCACCCCCTTCCCAGCTCAGGCAGCTGGGATCACAGGAAGGCTGCCCCTTCTCTGGGCAGGGTAGAATCAGGCCATGTTCCGGGTGGCTGTAGGGCTGAGCCCAGGCCAGGCCGGGACAGACCCCTCTCCCCACCTACCCAGTGCCCTGGGCCTGCACCAGAGCCCACCACCCTGGGAACAGCCCAGCGGCACAGCCCCCCACTTACAGACGGTCCCGTCACGCCCCGCTCTCCGGCCAGGCCCTGCAGAAAGGCAGACAAAGCAGATGAGGCCTTGCCTGCCCCCCCTAATGCCTCTGTCTCCCCCTTAGCCACCCCACCCCAGGACAGGAGGAGGACAGAGTGGAGGAGATGGGACGGCGCCTCCTGGGCCACCCTCCACTAGCTCCTTTCTGAGCCTCAGCAGGCTACAGGCTGGGGTGGACATTCTGTGATCTGTATGTCCTCTGGAGGCACCTGGCCTCTCTGGGTCTCGGTGAGCTCATCTCTGATTTGGGAAGGGTGCCCACGCCTCCCTGGCAGGGGTGGTGGGCAGCACAGGGCTAAAGCTGCTGATCAGAGCTGGGTCCCGCCCGAGCCAGGTGGCCAAGGGGCCAGTTGGGCTGCCCCTTCCTGAGAAGCTCAGGCTGGGAAAGAAGCCTGGCTCTTCCTTCCCAGGAAGACAAGTCCTCCTCCCCTGCCAGAAATGGGGAAGCCCTTACCTGCGATCCAGGGACACCTGGGGGTCCTGGGGGACCGTGTGGTCCAGGGGGACCTGTGGGCAGAGTCATAGATGATCACCTGGGGCCAGCCCCCTGCCCGCCCTATCTTGCAACCCACTCTTCCCTCGGAGCCTCATCCGTGGGGCCACCCTGCGCCCCTGCCCCAGCCAGCAAATCTCTCTCAGGGCTGCCCCTTGTCCGGGGGGGGGGCCCTCCTGGGTCCCTACCCCGCCCCCCCCAAGGCCACCCTTCTTGCCTGAGCTACTATAACAGTGTTCTGACCATCCACACTTGCGGCCTCCCAGAGCCACCTTCAGTTAGGGCCCTTCTAGGGCTCCTGAAGCCCTTAGCCGGGCCCCTTCCACCCGCATGCCCCCAGCTACCCTCCTGGAAAGCTCCTTGGCTTCTGCGCTTCTGCAGGGGCTGTTCCTTCCTTCTGGAGCTTCTCCATCCCCTCCACAGCCCAGCTAATTCTTTCTTACTGGTCTCAGGTTGAGCATCACCTCCTCTAGGAAGCCTTCCGGCACTTACACCCGCCCCTGCTCTAGGCTGGTCCCCTCACCTCCCTGGGGTATTCGCTCAAATGCTACCTTTTAAAAGAGGCCAGGAAACTAGAGCCCTGCCCCACGTAGGGAGCTGTGACTACATGAAAGGGTAAATGAATGATGGGGGGAAAGGCACCCACACACTTGGTGAGCAGGGCTGGCCCCTGCCCTGCACTCCCCATCCCTCCCCTCCAGTAAGGGTCCCTGGAGGGTGGGGGTCAGGCCAGGCCCAGGATCCAGCCCCTTAGAACCCCAGGGCCATCCCCTGCCCCAGGGGATGCCCTGAGCCCAGGGCATGCTGTCTCTCACCTGCCCTACCAGCCCCTGGGGCCGGCCCTGTGCTGACTCCATGCCTCCCCCTGGACCTGGGCCTCCACATACCCTGACGCAACCCCCACTCAGGCCCACAAGGGGGCAGCCCCGAGTGGCTTCATGCAGGCAGCAGGCAGAAACATTTGGGGTTCCAGTGTCCAGTCCCTCAAGGGAGCTGTCCCCCAGAAGCAAGGGAACTCGCCCAATCCCCAGTATCCTGCCAAGGCCATGGGCCCCCAACCGGCCCCACAAGGCCTCTTGGCCCAGGCCAAGCCCAGAGCAGGTGCCCCATGCAGACCAGGCTGTGCAGCTGCCCTCTGCACTTACCTGGAGGGCCAGGGGGGCCCCGGGGCCCTGGGACGCCGGCCAGCACTGTGTCCACGGCGGCCGAGGCCAGCTGTGAGTCTCCGTCTGCAGGCAGAGCAGTCGCCTGTGACCCGGTGGGCAGGGCCAGGGTGCAGGACCTGAGCTTCCCCAGGGCCAGGACAGGCACCCCCGACTCCACTGGGCCTCACAGCAGCCCTGGCAAGCACACACTCTTGCTTCCGCAGAGCCCAGGTCAAAGGGCAGGAAAAGCCCAGAGGGGTTCATATAACGCACAAACTCCTTCCAGAGCATTCCAGCCCCTTCAGAGTCTGGCCCTGCCCTACTCACCTCCCCAGTTCCCTGGCCAGAACTCTCCTCCCCTTCCTCCCACTCCACTCCACAGGCCCTTTCTTGATGCACCTGACAGGCTCACTCCTGTGGGGCCTCTTCCTCCAGGAAGGCCTCCCTGCCCAGCCCTTTGAGCTGCAAGGGTCCTGGGCTGCCTCTATAGGGCCCATTACTCAGCCTGGGGCAGGGGTGGGGTCTGTTAATGACCCAGTTCCTGCTATTTGGGTCTCTCCAAAGCAAGCCTCCTGTGATTTTGTCCTGCCTGAACCCCAGAGCCAGACCCAGAGAAGCCAGGCCAGGAAATGCCTGGGATAGGAGTGGCTACCCCTGCCCTTCCCTTCACACCCAGAAGCTGGGACCACACTTCCAGGGGCTCACAGTAGGTGGGGACCCACTAGGGCATCCCCTCTCCTCCCCAGGCACACACACGGTGCTCCCCCAGGGACCCCAGGGGCTGGTGAGGAGGGTCCCATCCTCTGGTGAGGAGGGCTCTGAGCGCTCTGGATGTCTGGCAGTGCCTGAGGCATCGTGACCAGGGCAGGCTGGAGCCCTGGGATGGCTCCTTGTGGCCCCGGGGCGTGTGCGGCCGAGCCCTGTTCTCTGAGTCTTTAGTGAGTCCCCACTTGCTCCAGAAGGCTCTGCTCCCACCTGGTTGTGCCCCTGCTCCCGCTGAGGGCAGCCCAGGACCCTCATTCTGCCCAAGAACAAGTCCCTCCCTTCCACCAGAGCAACTCCACTGGGAAGTATTAACTGCCCCCACTCTACAAGTGGGGAAACTGAGGCTCAGACAGGTACAGAAGCACCAGAAGGAGGGGGCTAGAGTCTCTGACCCAGACAAAGAGGTCCCTGTCCCCCACGGTGCTTGGGATGTCACCCAACCCTGTCACCTGCTTCTTTTTTTTTTTTAAAGATTTTATTTTTATTTATTTGTGAGAGAGAGAGAGCAAACACAGGCAGACAGAGAGGCAAGCAGAGGCAGAGGGAGAAGCAGGCTCCCTGCTGAGCAAGGAGCCTGATGTGGGACTCGATCCTAGGACGCTGGGATCATGACCTGAGCCGAAGGCAGCCTCTTAACCAACTGAGCCACCCAGGCGTCCCCTGTCACCTGCTTCTTAAAACCCTCCCCCAGTTTCCCGGGGCACTTAACCAGAGGACACCCCTTTTGTGCCCCCCCACCCTCCAGGCCTCCCTGCTCCTGCCCTCCCCATTGGGTAGGCAGGTGTGTCTGGGTTTAGAAACCCCAGACTGTGGCCCCTGAGGGCTGGAGTCTGTTTTCCTCACGGCTGTGTCCCCAGTGACACAAACCATGTGACGACACATAGTAGGTGCTCAACCAACAGTTGTCACACGGCCCGAGGCCAGGGGATTCATGAGGGGATGTGCTCCCGTCACTGAGTGGAGAAACTGAGGCTGGTCACACAACAGAGTGACATTGGGGGGGGTGTCAGGACCCCAGGGACAGGAGCTGGGCACTGAGGCGGGGACAAGCCAGGCTGGGGGCTAAGGACCATTCCGCCCCCCCCCACCCCCAGCAGAGCCCTGCTCCCAGGCCGCTGCCCAGCTCCCTAAGGGTCTGCTTCCCCACGGTCCATCTCTCGGCGGGGAGCACTCACCGCCCTTGTCGGTCGGCGGCTGCAAGGAGTAGAGGACCCCCTGAGGGCTGTTTGGAGGGAAGCCCGGGCTGCCTGCTGGGCCGGGGGGGCCGGGGGGGCCGGGGCGCCCCGTCTCTCCAGGAAGCCCGCGGGGCCCTGGCGGCCCCAAGTGGCCTGTGGTGGGAAAAGAGGAGCCCCGTGAGGTCCGGGCCTGGCGACAGACACCGCAGATGGTGAACAGGTCAGCAGTGGCCGCCAGACCAGCCTCCCTGGAGGGCTGTCCTTGGATGTGAGTGAACGTGGCTTTCGCTTTGGGCCTGGGGAGCACCGCAGCTGCTGGGTGGGAGGTGAGGGAGGCAGGCTGGCCCCCTCCAGGGGCCTCAGCTCTGGGGTTGGGCCACCGAGAGTGCCAGCCAACCCGGGCCAGCCCTACCCCTACCGTCACAGGACCTGTACCTTCCCTGCAAGACCCAGGAGGAGATGGGGGGGGGGCTCTCTGGAGGGGCTTAAATGGCTGAGAAGGGTCCCCAGGCCTCAGCTGCCTCACCCCCACGCCTGCAACCCCCAACTCCCAGAGCCTTTTGTTCTTCCTGCAGCCGAGGGTCAGACCAGACCCTAAAACCTTTGGGATGGGATGGCAGTGGGAGTGCTGGTGGGAGGAAGTGAGCCCAGAGCCCCCGAGGACAGCAGTCACTGACCCCAGCAAGATCAGGGCTTATGGGATGCCTCACCTGCTCAGATAGGGGAGGAACCCCAGCCCCGTCCCCCAGCGGACAAAGTCAGATCCGGGGGGTCCTTACCAGGAGGCCCTGCTGGACCCTTCTCTCCTGCCTGGCCCCGGTCACCTTTGGAGCCTGGGGGACCTGCAGGCCCTGGTGGTCCCGTCTGCCCTGGGGGTCCTGGGGAGAGAATGAGATGAGCTCTGAGGACATTGGGGGCTAAGCTGCCGTGGAGGGGCTCTGGGCCTGACCCCATGGGCCATTTCCCAGGAGCAGAGACCTCATTACAGTCTACGAACCACTGTTGTACCTATTAACTCCTACGATCTCAACAGCTACTTGTGTTCCCACTTCATAGGTGGGGAAACTGAGGCCCAGGAAGGTGTGGTTCCTTGTTCAAGGACCCGGAGCCAGGTTGCTGCTGAGTTAGGCCCCTCCCTCCGGAGTCCTACTGTCTCCCCGCTCAGGGTTGGGAAC
The DNA here is from genome assembly GCA_003697995.1 of Taxidea taxus jeffersonii. Lineage (NCBI taxonomy): Eukaryota > Metazoa > Chordata > Mammalia > Carnivora > Mustelidae > Taxidea > Taxidea taxus. The sequence continues at coordinate 22,189 of RCUC01146574.1, forward strand.
AGTGCCTATGGTAAAGAGCCCCCCAATGAGGCCTCCTTGGAGACCCCAGGAAACCCTGCCCTCAGATTCCAGGGTGCACTCCAAGGTCACCATTTGTAGGGGTTGTGCCCCACCTGGTGGCCACTTCTTGGAACTGCACTTCTCCTTGCTTGGAGAAAGTGGCCCAGGAGACCCAGCGCCCCTACCGGCATCCCCCCGCAGGGCATTTGGGTCCTGGGTCTTCCTCCTCCTTAGTTCCAGAAAAAGGATTTGGAAGAAGGCAGGCGGGGGCAGCTGCCTGGGTGTGACTCCTTGGGAGGTGGGCCGGGGACCCAGAATGAGATGCTCCCCCCAACGCCTGAGCTCCCTCCTCCCCCCACAGTCTCCAGCCCCCGCAGAAGATCACAGAGTGTCTGCTCCTCCTAGGACTGGCCACTGGGTGCTCCCACTGCTAGGGGCTGTGCCCTCCCTGCTATGCTCCCTCTCCCGACGGGACAAGCAGAGGAGGTGAGGAGGGGACAGGGTGTGACCTCAGAGCAAAGTCTGGAAGCCCGGGGCTCAGCTGTGAGAGAGGCAAGGGCGGGAGAGCATCCCCCCCCCCTCGAGGAGCCAAGAATCACTGAGACCACAGGCCCCTGGATCACGGGCTGACCCCAGGGGTCATTTCTCCAATCCTTGCTGCAACCCCAAGCATTATAAACTTACTGGAATGATTAGAGAGGATTTCTGTGCAGCGGAAGGCAATACAAAAGTATTTATGAACCAGCACAGCAGGGACCAGAAGGTGGTGGGAGGCAGAAAGCTCCCAGTAAAATTGAGCCGGGAGGCTGGGGCTGGGCTGGGGGGCCTGAGCACAGGTGCTAAGAGGCTTCGGGGCAGGGCGTGAGGACACGCACTCAACTGTGGGACAATGCGGAAGGGTGAGTGGTTTCCATGAGAGGCTGAAGCCCCAGTGGCCAGAGCTTCTATGTTTCCAAGAGAAGTTTGTAGAACTCCTGGTTTTCTTTCGAAAGCCTACAGTTTGGAAATGTTAGCTCCGTTTTTCAAAATACCACGTAGGGGCGCTCGATCCCAAGGGCCTCTGGGGCGGGCCTCACTCACCGGCTGGGCCCGTGGGCCTTCTCCTTCGGGGCCCTGGGTGGGCGAGGGGGATGGCATCTGGGAGGAAGTCCTCATTCCAGGGTGGGAGGGTGCTCTGGGGGACCGGCAGGTCATTGCCCGGGCCCGCGGGCTGCTCTGCGGCTTCTAGCAGGAGAACCTGGGCCGGAAAAGGGCAGAGGGTCAGGACCCCGGGCAGGCCAGAGACCCCTGTGCACTGGGGATGTGTGCCCATGAGACCTGCAGCTCTCCAAAGCTAGGAGTGGGTGATCACCAGCCCCTTGCTGGAATGTTCCCCCATCCCTGTCCTCTGTTCCTGTGTCAGGAGAGCTCTGGGACCCGGGTTGTCACGGGGACACCTTCAGACTCCCTGTACTCTTCTTCTGGAGCGGCCATCACAGTGAGGAGAGCCCTGTGGTCACCCCCCACCCCTGCCCCAGCTTCCCCCAAAGAAGAGACTGAAAAGATACCAGTGGGCCTGGCTTGGGGCGTTGTTTTTAGTAGGAGCTCCAGGAAACAAAAGGTGGCCACGCGGGGCCAGCGTGGAAAGCCGCCCTGTCTTCTCCCCTTGAGAGAGGTGGGGCATCAAAGCCTGGGAAGACCCAGGTCCTGGGCGGGAACACTGTCTCCCTAATTCAGGCAAGCTGGAAGTCGGGCCTCAGAGGCCCCCTGAGTCCCTGCTGTTCCCCAAAGAGGTCAGCAGGGGGCGCTGGGCACCAGGGATCCGAGCAAGGCAGCCTGATGGGTGCCGAGACCCTGGGTGGGCCCACCCAGGCAGAGGGGGTCCCTGGGCCAGGTGGACAGGACTGGCTTCCTGCTCTGCCCACCGTGAGTCTCTAGTCTTTGCACCCTGATCTGCCCAAAGGGGAGGAAGACCGGTGTCTCGGGATCCCCCCAGCTCTTGGGAGCCAGAACCCCCCATGGGCTAGTCCCTGACTCCCCCGCCCCACGTCCACGAGGGCCAGGCCTTGCATTTGGCCTCCCTCAGGCCCCTTGGTTTGCCCAGTGCTCCCACAAGCCCTGGCTGCCCCCCCAAATCCACCTGCCTGCCCCCTTCCCCAGAGCAGGGGGTGAGGACTCCAGGCAAAGTGAACCCTGTGGAGCCCCCCGCAAAACCACCAGTGTCCCCACACTCAGCATGCCCTTCTGGCCCTGCCCTGCTCCTCCTGGCCCTCAGTGGCTTTGCTCCAGCCGCCCCAACTCTACCCCAGGCACCCCCACCCCGCCCTGAGACTTCCCGCCCCCCCCCGCCCAGCCCCCCCCCTCCCTCCTGCACCCCAGAGGACCCTGAGACTCCAGGGACCCTCCCCCCGCCCCCGGCAGTCTGTCTGACCCTGCAGACTGAGGGTGTCCCCTCCTGGGTGTGCCCCCAGCCCCTGCACCATCACCCGTGTGCCCACTCTGAGGGTTTCCATCTGCAGCAGGCGGGTGGGCTCCTGCCCCGTGAGGCCCCAGCAACCCCCCAGGGCCACTTCTCTGAGCCCCCCCTTCTGGTCCTTACAAGGGCCCCCCCGGCAGGAAGGATCACCACAGCCACATCACAGGCAGAGGTGGAAATAGAGGCCCAGAGACCACAAGTGACTTGTCCAATGTCACCCAGCAAGTAGGTGCTGGGACCAGCATCCCACGCAGTGCCCCCCAACCGCCCAGGGCTTCCCTAGCCCCCAGCTTGGCCCAGGTGGTAGCATCTGTTTCCTGAAGGCTCCCACCTGCCCCCGCAGAGCCACGGACCCCAAGGAGGGTACAGGCCCCCCTGCTCACAGCCTGTGCCCACGGGTGGGCTGCAGAAGGCCTCGGGGACAAGGGAGGGTCATTCACCCCCTGGGGCTTCTCATGCCATGTGCTCTGCATGGGCGTCTCGCACACGCCTGTGTCTCTGCCTGTAGGATAGAGACGGCGGCCTGGCGGAGAGGGTGACACAGATCTTCTCACCTGCCCAGCACTCGATGGTTCCCAGAGCCGGGTCCCACTGCCATGTTGTCTGAGACCCCGGCCGCCCTTGACCCGGACCAGCACATTGTCCAGATAAGGAGGTGGGAGCTCCGGCGAGACTCACCTAGCTGGAGGCGTGGCGGTCCCACTGATGTCTCACTCCAAGGGACAGTCCCCTGCAGCCCCCATCCAAAAGGTTCCCCATGCCCTTAGGTTCGGGCTTCCAGGGCAGGAGACAGGGCCCAAGGGGGAGGCAGGGTAGGCAAGGGCTGTGTGTGTGTGTGCGTCTGTGGGAAGACCTGCCTGTCAAGCTTCTCTGGGTGGGGCCCGACCTCTGGGCCTACTCTGCGGTCTTGTCACAGGGGTCTCTCCGCCCATGTCAGCGCTCTGTCCCCACCAGACCGCCCCGCTGGCAGGCCATGCTCCCGCCCGCCTCCCACACCTGGATGCTCCGTCCTGGGCCAGGCAGTTCCCAGTCCCAAGAGGTGGAGGTAGGGCAGCCTCGGCCCCCAGGCCTGTCCTCTGCCGGACGCCTGGGACATGAAGGAGAATGTGACTTGTCGCCAGTCAGGGCAGAGCCCATGGCCCCCATGGCATTGGCTTCTTCCTGCAGGGACCCGAGACCCTCCACTGGGGCCTTCTCCAGGGCCCAGGAGCAATTTCAGCCAATACGTGAGGCATGGGACATGAGGTGACAGGGGACACAGCCCTGGAGAAGGGTCTCCCACTGAGGGATGGCAGAGACAGCCCTGTAGCTCTGTCCCAGGCCTGCTCTGCACTGTCCCTCTGAGGGACCAGAGGAGACAGAGCCCCTGGTGTCCACGAGGGTGACCTGCCCATCACCACCCCTGCACCTCACACAGCCCTCCCTTCTCTGGCTTATTCCCCCCCTCCTTACTCCATTCTGCCTGGGGCTACCCCCCTCATAAATGACTCATCCTTTCTTTAGTCCTTCAGCCTCTAGGTTGTGCCCCCTAACGTAGACAGGGCAAAAGCTGACAGGAGCCAGGAGCTCCTCCTCCATTGTCTGGGCCCCGCCGTGTGCCAGACAGGGAGGGAAAGGAGGAGCCAGAGTTGGGGACAGTGGCCCTTTCCACCAAGGGGTCACCTTCTGGGCATCCAGCCCCCCAGTCACTGAGACTCACATCCAGACCAGCCTGTTGTCCGGGACCTCCAGATTTCTTGCTTTCCCCTCCCCAGGGGGCTGGCCCAGCCCAGAGAAGGCCACCCAGAGCCACAGAAGCCCCAGCAGCACCCAAGCCCTGGGACCAGGCTGCTCAGGCCTGCTGGGCTCCCTAGGGCTGAGCTGCTACCAATGTACAACCCTCGCACACACCCACCAGCTCCCGGAGCCAGGCCCCCCAGGCCGTCTGACCTTGGCCTCCAGCGTGGTTAGCCGCTCACTCATGTCACTGAGCCGGGTACAGTTCATGCATTCTGAAAGAGAAGGGTGAGAATGCAGTGTAGACCCTGGGGGTGAGAGCAGCCAGCTGCCAGGACAGCCTCTGGGCCGGCAGGCGGGGAGGTCTCTGATCAGTTTGTCTGGAAAACTCCTACCCAGCCTTCAGGGCCTTATCCTTGGTGCCCTCTCCTCTAGGCAGCCCACCTGACCTCGGAGCACCCACAGCACGTTATTCAGCAAAGTGTCCAAGCCAGCACCGCAGATGCCCGGTCAGCCTGTGAGTGCCATAAACGTGGGATCTTTGTCTATTTTATTTACCCACAGATCTCAGTGCCTGGCACAAAGGAGGGGCTCAAAAAAATCCAGCAATTGATTACATAGGTGGTAAAGGGGATGCTCCCTGCCTTTGAGAACATCAGTCTGGGGAGGGAGATGGGCAAATAGGTAGAGGCTGTAGGGGCTACACCAGGGCTATAAGAATAAGATGTGCAAAAGAGCATCACAGGGGAGAGCAATGCCAGTTTGGGGTGGGGGAGGTGGTGGTCAGGGAGGACATCCTGGAGGCGGGGGCGTCTAAGGAGAGGCCTGAGAGATGCACCATATGATGGCCTGGTGAGGAAAGAGGGCTGTGGCCTAGAGACAAGCAAGACCAGAGAAGGGTCTGGAATCAGCCTGGCCGAATCAGAGCAGACACAGCCCCCCACCCACACTTGGGACTGGAGCAGCGGGCTGGGACCTAACGCTGGAGGGCTGGCAGGAGGCTCTGGGGCAACGTTCTGAGGCCGGTGGGTAGCTCTCCGAGGGGCTGAAAGTCAAGGTCAGATCTGCATTTTTGAAAAGCTCACTCTGGCAGCAGGGAGTACAGTGGGCGTGTGTGGGAGGGATAGAAGCCATGGAAGCCAGAAGGCCACTTAGGAGACTGGTAATGGTGAACCCCCCAGGCCCACATTTCCCTGGGCTATAATTACCTATTTATGTCTGTCTGCCCCAGGGACTGGAGCTGTTTAAAAGAGGAAACAGACGTTCAAACTGTTCTCGAGAGCTTTTATTGCTCCAGAAGTCAAGGGATGCCTAAATCTCTCACTCGGTTCAAAGCCTGACCCTCCAGGAACCTCAGGCTGGGCCAAAGAGACACACCGAGGTGTGAGTGTAACTCGGCAGGTCCCAGTTGGTGTGCTGGGGCTGCCTGTGGGCGGCCCCGTGGTGGCCGCAGTGAGACCTGAAGCTCACCAGCGGCGTCCATACCTGTCCCCCGCCACTGGCCTCCCCTGGCCCCTGAGAGGTTCCCCTAACTTCATCTCAGAAAACAATTCCCCCATTAATGTCTTAAGCTACGGTGGTGACTGCTCTGTGAGACACGTGGGGGATGCCCAGGGGGCTTAGGACCAGGGTTCGGGCTGTGTCCTCCCCGGGGTGGGGGGACCTGGCCTCGGGGCAAGGGGGGCTGACATGGGGCCGTCTGCTCGCCAGCTCTGCTTGGGTTTATAAGACGTGGGCCGCCCGAGGCTCCGCTCACCCTCATCTCCCTCCCCAGCTCCCCTGCACTGGGCCCAGTCAGTGGTTTATAAGCATGTTTTAAGAACAGAACTCTTTTTCCCCCTCAATAAAGCCTGGTCCATAACCCCGATACAGAAAACAGATTAGAGACCGAGGTACAAACACTGAAACTTCCAAGAAACTAGGGGGAAGTATACAGTTTCATGACTGGGACGGGGTGGGGGGAGGACTTCACAAAGGATCGGGAGGGAGAGGGCGGGTTTTCTGCTTAAACGTAGGGAGTGGGGGGACTAGACCCACACGTTTCTTCCTCGCTTCTCCCAGGAAAGGGTGGTGAAGAAAGAGAAGGGGATAAAAACCCACAAAGCAAAGAGAAGGGCCAAGGAGAATTCTCGGCAGATGAGGCCAGTAACGCAGTCGGGGGCCCAGTCCCACCTGGAAAGAGGACATCAGAGCCTCCAGGCTCCGCTGAGGCCGGCCCAGTGCCAGGCAGGAGAAGTGAGGGGTCCTCTCTGGGGACTGGGACGTGCCTGAGGGGACAGGCCACGGGTGCCTACACTGAGAGAAACGGCGGGGTCTCCCAAGGCGCCCCGTGAGCAAGGCCCAACCGCAGACCTTCCTTCTCTCTTAAAAGCAGAGAGCTCAGGATTCCCGAGCCTTCCAAGAAGGCTTTAAAGGAGAGACAGAGCTCAAAACAAGTGGGGTCCCACCTGTCCACTCACTACCCCAACCCCAATCATCGCCTCCCTGCACGCTGCCTACTTCACCCTCCCCCGCTCCCCGCACCCCTGCCACCCTCTCATCCCGAACATTCCTGAGGCGTTTAGGGGACCCAAACAGAGCATTTCCAGGGGCTGAGGCCACAAACAGGGCTCTCTGCAGGGCGGAAGTTCTGCGGAGGGAGGGGTGAGCCTCCGGCTCTCACAGGAACCTATTTCTGGAAAGTGTGCTGGGCCTGGGCCCAGTTTGCTCTGGCACTGGGCACCCCACTTGGCCGGTGAGGTGAGGCTTGGCTGGCAGCAGGCACGGTGTGGGGGGGAAGGGGGGGTCCAGTTCCGCAGCCACAGAGAGGCCCGGGAGGCCCAGCCAGCGGGCAGGGCTGAGGCTGCCAGCTCGGCCTCCCCAGGCCACCTGCCCGCGCAGGCGCTGAGACCAGCCGGGTTTTACAGCTCCCTTGGCTTTCTGTCATCGACAAGCAAGTATATTATGTTTGTTTAAGTTTTTCTAATGATTCGTGGGAGTGGTGGGGACAGAGAAATGGCATCGAGGGTGCTGACTGGCACAGACCGCGGACCAGGCCCTGCCCACTGGCTCTGCGCCTCGGTTTCCCCTCGCTAAGAGGAAGACTCTCACTTCCTGAGATTCGGAAGTTCCCTCGATCTCGGCCCCCCTTCCCTAGCGCACACAGGCCCACGAGCGCCGGGGGCCGCAGCACATTCCTGGTCTCTTGGATGCAGGAAAGCATGCCTGGAACCCTTTGCCAATCTGTGCGCACCGAAGTGTGGCTGTTCCAGGCAAACCAGGGTGGGGGGGGGGTGTGAGAAAGAGGGAGGGACTCACCGCTTGGTGCCATCAGCAGAAAGAGAACTAAAAGGCCGCCAACTCACTGTGAAGCTGGAGAAGGGCTCATCTGACCTCTCTGCCCCTTAGTTTTCTCAGCTGTAGAAGGGGTCAGTACTGGATCAGCTCCAGGGGCCTCAGGATCCTGCTTCCGGTGCCCTTGCCCTCCAGCTCTCACCACTGGGCTCCATCCCCCCCACTGCAGGACCTGCTAATCCAGCTGCTGATGGGCAGCTGATGGCTCTGTATCCAGACTTCAGGACCCAGCTCCCGAGTGAGGCTGACCGCCCAGGCCTGGGCCCAAAGGGGAGCCTTGCCGACTGCAGAGAAATCGAAAGGCCGAGTGAGACCACTCTGAGGCTGGGGCCAGAAGACCCTGACATAGGAGACCTGGGGCACGCAGGTGGTCCTGCCCCCAAACACCCAGCTCCCTCTGGGAGAAGCCTCAGAGATGGGTCCACAAGCAGGGAGCAGGTGCAGGGTGGATGTCCACGGGGGCCAAGCTGGAAGAGATCCTAAAATCCCCCTGGGGACCTTTGACTCCAGCCCAAACTCCTAAGCCCTGTAGGAAAGCTCCAGGGAGGTCAGTGGGGTCAGATGCTGAGGGACAGGGGGCAGGGGGCAGGGCTGAACAGCTTCACAGGAACACAGGCTGAACACAGGCTGAACAGGAACACAGATTCCTGTGTGTTCACAGGAGACCACAGGAACGAGGTCTAAGTGACCTAAACCTAAGTGGCCTCAGTTTCCCCAATGTGACAAGAGCTGGGCTGGGCCTAGAACAGATAGGACTGGTACCTGTCTATCTTACTACACATGGGGTCAACCCTGCTCTACCCAAGTTCAGTCTGGGGCCACACATTCTTTTGGTGCCTCCCTCCCCCCACTGGGGACTTGAAGGCCATGTAGGACCCTCCTCTACTGGTGAGACTTTGGTCATCTCACTCTCTGCTAGAAACTGCTGTCAGGGGGAAAAACTGCTTGCCTTGAGTAGGCCTGGGATTTCTTTTGCCTTGTCACTCAGACCTTGTCTCCAGCCAAGCCACGCCCCCTCCAGACAGGCCACACCCCCCCCAGCCAGGCCACACCCCTCTGGCTAAGTCACAGCCTCTCCAGCCAAAGAAAGAAGACTTGGATGTACAGTGACTTTGGGACCAGCGCTAACTCCTGCAGCAAAGCCCATGAGAAGATGGGTCTGTCTGCCCATGGGGTTCAGCTCCCAGTATCTAATATTAAATATGCATCAAGAGTCAAAAGACAAATACCGAAACAACAAACAGGAAAAAAGCAAGCTCAGAAAACAGACAATGAGAGGACAGAAAAAGAGTTCAAAAAACCAGAGCAAAACTCTAATATCCTTAGAGTGATATGAGAAGATATTGCATCCTCAAACAACAGAAGGTTATTTGCAAAGAACCTTCAAAACACAAAAATGCATTTGTAGAAATGGAAGAAAAATAGTTGATGTAAAATATTCAGTCAAAGGATTAGAAGTTAAGGAAATTTTCTAGGAAGTTGCAAAAAAGGGATCTGTGACAGTTGTAGAGAAGAGATAAGAAAATGAGGGGATCAATCCAGGTCTAACAACTAACTAACTGGAGAGTCCAGAAAAAGAGACCCGAGAAAATGGACAGAAGTAAAGAAATGATCCCAAAAGATCAACTAAAACTGAAGGATATGAACTTTCAAACTGAAAGAACATGGAAAATGCCATATGAAAAATAAAACAAAGCAAAACTCACCAAAAAGCACATTGTCACTAAAGTTCAGAATCCCAGAGAGAAAACCCTAAAAGCTTCCAAGATAAAATGAGACCTCCAGGAAATGTCCAGAATTAGTATGGCACTGAACTTCTGAACAGTAACAGTGGAAGCTGGGGAGATAGCAGTATTCTTTTGAGGAAGAGGGTATCTAGCTAAGATTTTATACCCAGCTCAACTATCCCTCAAGATTTTGAGGGTAAAATGAAGCATCTGTAGACACACACAGCCTCAAAACATTGACATGCCACACACCTCTTCTCTGAAAGGTGTTGAAGGATGTATTCCACCAAAACAAAGGAGTAAATTAGAGAAAAGTAGACTCAAAGCAAGGATATCCAGGGGCACCTGGGTGGCTCAATGGGTTAGAGCCTCTGCTTCGGTTCAGGTCATGATCCCAGGGTCCTGGGATCGAGCCCCGAGTCGGGCTCTCTGCTCGGTAGGGAGCCTGCTTCCTCCTCTCTCTCGGCCTGCCTCTCTGCCTACTTGTGATCTCTGTCAAATAAATTTTTTAAAAATCTTAAAAAACAAACAAACAAACAAGGATATCCAGAGGCAATCTTGTCTGAGTTTCCAGCCCTGCTATCCTGCTCTAAAGATTTCAAACCTGCCAGCCCCAGATTTTAAGCAGTTGCATAAGCCATTTCCTTAATACAGATGATAGATCATAGATCTAAAGAGATACATGTATATAGCTATATAGATGCTTATATATACACACATCCTTCTGGTTCTCTTTCTCTAGAGAACCCTGACTGATTCAAGGTCCAACCTATAAACAGGTCCTAAACAGACCCATCAACCAGGGGAGAATCTTCTGGACTCTTAGGAATGTTCCATGATACCTTAGAGATAGTTTGCCAGATTCAGGAAATAAAAACACAGTATTTTATCTGTCAACCCTATTTAGTACTTCATTCTTTCTACAGACACACCAAAGCTTTCTCTGGGACAGGGACCCAGGGACAAGCGGCCTCACCCTCAAAGGTTTCTGGACATGTAAGCAACCATGTTGAGGGGTGCTGCCCAACTGTGTGGCTCTCTTATGAAAGGGGAAACTCCAGCCAGAGGAGATCAAGAGGGTTTCCCAAGGAGGAGACAGCTGAGCCCTGACTACTGCTAGTCAAACAATGTTTGCTGAGTACAAACAGGTCTGGCCCTGGGCTAAGCCCTCTATACCCATTCTTTCCATATAAGCCTCTCACCCACCATGAGGCAGGCACTAGACTGCTATCCCCACTTTGCAGATGGAAAACTGAGGTCCCCGCTTCCTCACTATGACAAGATTCTGCCAGGCCTTGCACTACACCCTGCCCCAAAAGACCTTATAGAGATCCCTAGCTTAAGCTCCTGTAATAGGTGGGGATCTAATTTGCCATGAGGGAGATGGGGATCAGGGGTGGAGAGAGAAAGCCAGCTGCAGACTGGAGCTCCAGAGTCTACCAAGGGTCTCCATGATGCTCTGGGGTCAGCCCTATGGGGAGCAGAGAGGCTCTGGTAGCACCAGGACCTAGGAAATCACATTCCAGTTAACTTCTAGAGAGCTGCTTACCCAGGGAACCCAACACTCTAAGCCATACACCCCAGAAAGGAAGGGTGCAGAGGGCAAGACCAAGCCAAAGGGGGAATCTGCCCTGTGCGTCCCCTGTTTCCCAATGCATGCCAGAGCAAAGAGCCCCATCAGGGGCCAGGGAGCCTGCTGGTCGGATAGAGCCATGGCTGCATGCCAGGCCCAGCCCTGGGGCTCATGGACAGGACAGAGTAATTAAATTCCATCCTTTTGAATATCAGGGATCACAGAGAAGGCAAGGTTTTTCAGAAACTTCTGCCAAGACATTTATTGAAGAATAATTGAGTTCTTTCTTGGACGGGGGAACCTCACATGGGGGTGTGTCCTCGTGATGGAAAAAATCCCCAAGGGGCCAATGGCACTAAGCGTCTCAGAACACAATGGTAGCCAGCTGCCCTGTCCCCTGCGGACACCTGCGTTTGCAGCTCCTGGGCTGCAGGACTTCCTGGCAACGTTCAGCGTCACCCCACAGGCAAAAGGAACAATGCTGGTGAATGAAATCATGTTTACCAGGCTTAGAGAAAGAAATACTGGGGTGTAGTGCCCTCTTCCTGTGAGTGAGAAGGATGAGATTCAGGAAGGTTTGGCAACGTGCTCAAGGTCATACCATGTGTCAATTACAGGCCAGAATTAGAACCCAGGGCTTCCCTGCCCATGAGGCCATCTTGGGCTGAGCTACGTGCCCTGGCTGGGGCAATAGCTCTCAATGGATGTGCAGACAGTGCCTGGGCCATGGCTAAGCATGGGCAGTCTGCGACATGTGCTTCACTGTGGCCCTAGAGACTTTTCTGACTGGCCTGGCCAAATCTGTCTTCCACCCTCTCTACCTCCACATCCAGCCCAGAGCTCAAGGTCAACAGGTCTTGACCTTGAACCCTGTGGACCATGGTTGGACCACACCGTAAGTATCTTTCCCCCAACAAAATCTGAAGAGGGATTATTAGAATTATGAAGTTATTTTAGGAAGGTCGCTGGAATACAAAGATAGTTCCTAAAAATCAACATTATTTTTATATGCTGGCAATAAGCAAATAGAAAATGAAATTTTATAATGATACCCTTCACGAAAGGGCCATAAAGTTATCAAATTACCTAGGAATAAATCTACTGAAAACTACAGCACATTGAGAGAAATTAAAGAAGAACTAAATAAATGGAAAGATATACCATGTTCATGGATTGGAAGACCCAATATAATAAAGATGTTCATTCTCCCCAGTTGATCGATAAAGCCAACACAATCCCACACAAAATGTCAGAAGGCTCTTCGTATGTGTTTGTTGTACACACGTGTGTTTGGAAATTGGCAGATGAATTCTGAAATGTATATGAAAACACAAAAGTCCAAGAATAACCAGGGCCATCTGGAAGAAAGAGAGCAAAAGGTGAAGACTTACACTTCTTTAAACTGAGGCCTTTAAAATTGAGACCTATTTAAAAACTACAGCAATGGAGACATTGTCATATTAACACAAAGACAGACAAATAGACGCATACTCCCTTCGTTTGCGAAAAAAGCACCAATGCAGTTCTACAGAGAAAGGGTAGACGTTATCAATAAACAGTGTTGGGTCAGCTAGTTATCCAAATGGAAAAGAAAAATAAAAGAATCAGACCCCCCCCCGCAGGGGTGCCTGAGTGGTTCAGTCGGTTAAGCGTCGGACTCTTGACTTCGGCTCGGGTCATGATCTCAGGGTCATAAGATCAAGCCCCGTGCTGGGCTCCATGTTGACAGTGGAGGCTACTTAAGATTCTCTCTCTGCCTCCCGCTGCTCCTCCCCCCGGCCACGCATACATGCACTCTCTTTCTCTAAAATAATAATTTAAGTATTTTTTTTTAAATAAAAAGTCGATTTCAAATGTATTGTAGACCCAAATCCAAAAGGTACAATACAGCTTTTAAAAGAAACCAGAGGGGCGCCTGGGTGGCCCACTGGGTTAAGCCTCTGCCTTCAGCTCAGGTCATGATTCCAGGGTCCTGGGATCGAGCCCCGCATCGGGCTCTCTGCTCGGTGGGGAGACTGCTTCCTCCTCTCTCTCTGCCTGCCTCTCTGCCTACTTGTGATCTCTGTCTGTCAAATAAATAAATAAAATCTTTTTAAAAATAAATAAATAAATAAAAGAAACCAGAGGCAATGACCTTCATGACCACATATCTTCAGCGGGGCACAAAAAGCACTAGCATCAAAGAAGACTTCGCCAAAGCCCATGGCACTAAAATTAAGAATTTATTTTCATCACAAGAGAATGAACGCGCCTACAACCGAGTAGAAGAGGAGTCTCGGAATGCATGTATCCACAAAGTAAGATATCCAAATGGCCAATGATACACAGGAGGGCTCAACTCATTAGCCACAGCGAAAATTGCAAATGAAACCACAGCGTGGCACTCCCACACACTCACCGGAATGGCTAAAATTAAAAAGACTAATGATGAGGGGCACCTGCGTGGCTCAGACAGTTAAGCATCTGCCTTCAGCTCAGGTCATGATCTCCAGGTTCTGGGATCGAGCCCCATATTGGGCTCTCAGCTCAGCAGGGAATCTGCTTCTCCCTCTCCCTCCGCCTCTCCCCCTGCTCATGCACTCTCTCTCTCAAATGAATAAATAATAAAGACTAATAATGACAAGTATGACAGAGCACGGGAACCACTGGAATTCTCAGTGTCACTGGAGGGCCATGATATAACCTCCTGTAAAAAACATTTGGCAGTTTCTTATGAGGCTGAGTAGAAGCAAATCCATCCCCAGATACGAATCCAGCAAAATGAATAAATACTTTCACCAAAAGACATGTGCGAGAATGTTCCCTGCGG
>RCUC01146575.1:0-59148 GCA_003697995.1 Taxidea taxus jeffersonii
TATAGTATTAATGTATTGATGTCAAAGCCCAAAGCCATAGTTTTTAAGAATAAAATCAAGCATTATTCTCTACCATCTTCTCTTAGATTCCAGTCCCTGCTATGTTCTTTTAAGTTCTAGGTCCCACTCTCCAACCTTCAAAGGGTCTCAAGTATTTCCTTCTTTGACCTTGTCCTACACCAAGTAGCTAAGAACAGAAACGCTACCTGAAGAGTTGAAAAAATCAAGTAACTAGATACTTCTACTGAAATCAGAATAGGTAATACGGCTAGTTAATTCAGCATGTACTAATAGTTCATGATGAACTAGAGCCTTGGGCTTCAGTATCCAAATAATATCTATAAGCATCCTACATAAAACATATAGGTGTAAATTTGCTGTATCTATAGAGTTTACTAGAGAAGATGAGAATTGGTTAAGAGGTAGAATAGGAAGCTTATCTAACACAAAAAGAGGGTGTTTGGAGTTAAATGGATTATACAAAGTCACTGAATGTGGGTCCTCCAGGGACTTTAGGAATTGCTACAAAGTTTGATACGAGATGAGTAAACAAATTTGTGACACCTCGTAAAGAAATCCAGCCAAGTCCCTGAGTCCAAACTCTTAAGTGACCTTTACAAGCTATCTATTTGGCAAAAAAGAATCCCAGCTCCCTGAAGACATTTTTACAGCTAAATTAAAGCTGTGGCATCATCCTCAAGCCTATGGTGTTCTAGTCTTGATGAAAACAAGGCAAAAAAGAAAGAGACAGAGACTTCAACTTTGGCACTTACTACTGTTCTTTGTATCTTTGGAAGTCAGATAGCCCTTCTCAAAAAAAAAAGAAAAAAATGACAAGACAGGCTTTGAATAGCAAAACTATAGGACAATTAAAGAACTAAACCTTTAGTTTAATACTGAGAAATGGGAGAACTGAAGTATACCTTTTAACTATCCTCACCCCCAAAGCAAAAGATTCTGGGGGAGCATTCTGTGTCATGGAGTGTGACTCGAGGAATTTCCTAGAATTCTTACCTAGTGAAGACCCCAAACAGAAGCTGGAATCCTTGATTTCAGCAGCAGGGAAACTTAGAAGAGGCATATGCACTTTTGCTCTGATAACTTAAGTCCAAAAATTTAGAATACAACCTGCTAATCTTGATCACTGAATTTGAGCTCCTCAGTTTCATCAAGGATCCAGCCTGACTCTTGGGAAAAATTTGGAATTCTATGTTCACCATGGACCTAAACTGTGGAGGTTCAGGAATACACAGAAATAGAAAATTCTTCAAATATACCTTGTTTCCAAATATAGGGGACTTTTTTGTGCATACACCACCCTTGTCTGCTTTCATAGATCAAAAGCTGAATGAGAGTTATCAGTGGGGGTCCACAGTTAAGTTATTAAGGAACATATGACAGAAGTGTCTCAACTCTCTATAGTCTCTCCCTAATCCGTTGAGCATTTCCAAGCCTGGTTCATTCAGGAAACAAGGATGAAGTAGACTATTGACTGACAGTCTCCCTGTAAACCTTCCACCCAGGGTTTCAGAAGCCAGCATCAAACAGGATGAAGGTGGGGTGCAGACTCTGCAGGGGACCCTGGGCCTGTCGATAGTTTTCTTTTTCATTGTGCTTAAGGGGCAAGTGAGATTATCAGCAAGGAAGTTCCCAAGCACGGCCTCTGGTGTCAGGCTTGATGTGGTAGCTTGGGCAAGCTCCTGATCCCCTCAGTAAATGGACCTGATGGGGACTGTGTTGCCGTGCCACAGCAAGGGTTAAGGAGAACGCAGACAAGTGCTCAGCATGGTGCCTGGCATCTAGTGGGTCCCAGGCAAGTGTTACTGCTGGAGATCACTCTCCAGGCCATGCCTCTCTCTGTATTCATTGTGGCACGACCTAGAAACTGGCATGTGACCCTACCAGTGAGAGTTACAGTAACTTGACTCATTATTGAGCGTAGCATGCATTAGACCTTGTCCCAAGGGTTTTCCGCTACACCTGTCTAATAGGATCTAAGTGTGACATTCAGGTAGTGACATCACCTTTATATAGTTAAAAAAAGCTTCAAGGGTTACATGATTTAAACCCTAGACATGTAGCCAGTGTGTTTCTGTCCCAACCTTTGACTTTAATGCCTGGAACATGGAAACAAATATTTGGTGGCCTACACAGTCTTTGGATGGCAGCTAAAGCACCTCAAATCTCCCTTAATTTCTTAACAGTTTAATAGTGTGCTAAATAAATGCTGGCATGTATTTTATTTGATCTTTATAACAATGCAAATAGGTAAGTGTATTCATTTATAGACATGAAAAATGAGACCACAGATGGTATGGGGATTCCAAACCCTATGTGCTTACTGCAGTTACCTCTCAGAAAAGGAGGCAGAGCTGTGTAAAGGTTAAGCTGGACATCACACTGCATGTTTGCGGAGTCCCCTTTACTACTGATGGTAGCGTCCTTTAGCAGTTTCCCTGTGTCTCAGATGCCCTCAATGGCTGGCATCCAATATGGCGGCTCACTGAAAGACTAACACCGGCACTACTTCAGGTCGGCGCAGAAGAACATTGTTGGTTATGTGCCCATGCCTCAAGATGCCAGAGGTTCCAGAATAATTTTCCTTGTGAAGTAGAAGTAGATTACTAGACTGCAAAGTAAAAGAAGAAGATCCCCTGATGGAGTTTATGGACATGAAACATCCCTCCTGTATATAAAGATACTGGGGAAACAAGATGTATCATGACCAGTCTTCCATCGTAAAGCTCTCATAAGGAAAGACGTGCCCAAGAAGACAGGGAGAACTGTGACTTGGGGGAAGGGACAGACGGATCTTAGCTATTCTGGAATCGACCCTTGAGACCTGCATATCTCTCAATTTATACACACGTGCAGGGGGAAAAGAATTCTTCATACAAAATGACTGGCTTTGAAAAAATATCTGGCCCCTTTTAAAATGTCATTCAATACCAAAATGGGACTTCAGAGCATATAATGCCCCAGGAGCCCAGAGCGTACAACCACATTACTGTGCTCAGGATCTTCAGAATTCTAGAAACATGTTGGAATGTGTCTAGTCCTGCTGACCTGTAGTGAAGCATTTTTCTTTTACTAATGAACTGTACATGTAACTTAAATAAAATTTTATTTTTGAGATGACTGCCATAAGCTTTTCCTTTTTCTACACTTTTTTTTTATTTAAAGATTTTTATTTATTTATTTATTTGACACAGAGAGAGAGAGATCACAAAGGCAGAGAAGCAGGCAGAGAGAGCGGGGGTAGCAGGCTTCCTGCTGAGCAGAGAGTCCGATGCAGGGCTTGATCCCAGGACCCTGGGACCATGACCAAGCCGAAGGTAAAGGCTTAACCCACTGAGCCACCCAGGCGTCCTCCACACAACTTTTCTAAAAGCTCTTCCTCAAATCTTTTTCCTCTTTGCAATTGAATCACTGAAGATGTCTGTCACTCCTTTCTAGAAAACAGCTCAAGTCACCTATATCTGGACTCACCAAGACGAAAGAATGGGAGATGCCCCTTTCCTGCCATACTTAGAAGTACAGTTAGTATCTCACTAGAGGTAGCCAAAGCATCACCCTCCCATACTCTTTCTTTCCACTCCTCCCATGAAAGGAAGGAAAATCGAAGCTACTATTATCAGGCAATGTGAGTCCAGAACCTCCTCCCTGCTCTCTGTGGGTGACAGAGTCTAAACCATGCCTCCTGGCCAAAGGGAGGAAGCTCCAAAAAGGCAGGACAAGACAGGCCTTGACAAGCCAGTAAAATCATTTTGATACTTTCCCCTAATCAGTTCTTAAGGGCTTTGTGTTGAAATTCACGTAGGAGATTGGGAGAAGGAGAGGAGAAGTGAGTTGGGGGAAATTGAAGGGGAAGACATGAGAGACTGTGGACTCTGAGAAACAAACTGAGGGTTTTGGAGGGGAGGGCAGTGGGGGTATGGGTGAGCCTGGTGGGTATTATGGAGGGCACGTGTTGCATTGAGCACTGGGTGTGGTGCATAAACAATGAATCTTGGAACACCGAAAAAATAAAGTTAAGAAAAAAAAGAAATTCATGTAGGAAAAGCCTGAATGTTTGTGAGCCTTAGAGATGTTCCCTCTGAAACTTGTCTGAGCAGTAGCCACCACTTGTTGGAATCACATTGTGTGCTAACCCTTGATTGGTGCAGGAAATCCACAAAAGTATTGGGAGGAAAGTAAGTTGAGTGAAAGAGAAATTGTCAAAAAAAGGAAAAGAAAAATCTTGGAAAGCTCAAGGGTGAGTCTTTGCTTAATGAGTAGGCAATGATTTGCTTACTGAGTGAAATGGGTGAATACCAGCCGTGCAGTAATAGGAAGGCAGTGAACTTGGATGTGTCCCCCTACTTCTTCATTGGCTGTGGTCACAGGTAAGCTGCTTACGACCCAAGCCCTGTCCTCCTATGGAAATTAGAATATCCACCTGCACAGAGTTCTCATAAGAGAGAGAAGCAACATCTATAAAGTCCTTCACTCAAATAACTCCTATTTTCCTCTCTAGTGCCAAAAAGTCATGATTAATTTTTTAAAAAGTTAAAATGTTTTATTTATGCCTTCTTGGAGATGTGATTTTAGTCTGCACACTCCCATTAAATCCCACCTGTGAGTGTTCCTTCTCAGGTGTCCCCACAAAATGCTAGCATTTGGCGATCTGTTTTTACTCCAAGAAATGAAGAGGAAACCTCCTGCACCTGTAAACTTTGCAGGGAGTCTTGTATGTGCAGACCCTCTGCTGATCCAAGGGCATAGGTTCAAATTCAAGTTCACCAATTATACAGAGAAGTCTATTTAATCCGTGGACGAGGAAGATGCTGAACTTTGTACACTCCAGAAGGTCAGGTTAGCATGCTTTTTGGATGTGACATGCTCAGCAAATGTGATGTGCCTATAATCTAGGAAATGGAGAATGCTCAATTTTGACTCTGAACATTTAACTAATGTTGTAGTCTCTCCTTTAGAGGCATTTTTGCCTACCTGTTGATTGAGGACAGTCTGTATTTTTAAACCCAGAATCCTTCTGGTTTTCTTAAATTCGCCCATTTACACGTGAAGTTTGCTGAGGATTAGTTTTTTGAAGCCAAAAGCAAATTTGCCTTTTGGTCTGACCCCAAAGGAATAGCCCTGTGATTTCCTGAGTACAGATTCTAAATGCTGGCAGATGACTTTCTGTAACCAGTTAAAAACCGGCATCCTTCTCAGGCACCCGTGCTCATTCTAGCTGAGCTTCGGGCACAGAACAGACATTTAATATGTCAGATAGTGATAAGAGCTACAAAGAAAAACAGAACAAGAGTGGGAGATAGAGAATGGTAGAAGGTGCTGTTTTAGGTGCCGTGATCAAGGAAGCCCTTCGAGGAAGTGACTTGAGCAGAGAACCTGGACCAGAAAGTGTGGGAGTGGAAGTCTAGAGGCAGAACATGCTTCATTCTTCGATCACAAAGCAGGGCAGCACGTAGCTGGGAGTGGCTGTGGCAGAGGAGGAGGAGAGAGGAGTAAAGACCTAGTGACGTAGATGTCAAGGGCCGTCACTGGGATTTAGGATTTTATGTGATGGGACATCTTTAGAGGGTTCGGGAGGGACAGAAGGACTTCCCATCTTAAAAGAATCATGCTGACTGCTTTGCTGACAGCAGACTGCAGGGAAGCAAGGGGAAAACAGGGCAATAAACCAGTTGACTATGGCACAGGGTGGATGACCATGACTTGGGCTGGGCTGATGGGGAGGCAAGACAGCTCTCCTCTACCTCTGGCTTGTCAGGTCAGGCAGGCGCATGCCCAGGCATTCTCCAGGAGTGGCCAATGGGTCGGGACAGGTGGTCTCCTCATTCAGAAGAACCTAGCTGGTTCCTACTTCAGCTGTGCTCGCCATCTGTAGGGTATCCATTTGGCTGCCCTCAGACTGGGCCGGGATGACAGGCCTGAGCCCAGCACTGGTGGGAAAACTCAACAAGGCTGCATGGAAGCCAGAAAGAAAGCCATGCTTCTCCTCCCTAGCAGTGGAAGTCTGAATCTAGAAGAAAAGAAAAACCTGGACGGTAATTCCCAGTCCACACAAGCGCAAGCCTTCCGCCCATCCAAAGGGAGCTCTTTCCTACGTTCAAGGTAGAGCCTGTCCAGGTACACATCTGGACAGAGTCATTCCGGTCCAGACATCTGTGCCAGCTCTGAAGTCATGTCCTCTAGAGGCATATTTTCTACAGGCAGCACCACACACACGTGCACACATAAAATGACTTTAGACAGGACCGAGCCTTTTTCCTCTATCCAACCACTGTATATTTCCCATATTACCTGCCTTCTCCTTAAAGACATTGGAGAATTATCCAAACCATTTTCCCTAAGAAACTTTAGGGTCTTGGGTTCAAAGAGACCCCAAGGTCACAGTCTGGTAATTGCCTGATTAAGCTGGTCACAGGCCCCAGTTGGGGAAGCAGAAAATGTCTGCCTGAAGTTAACCCAGCGAGAAGACCCCCATTCATCAGACAATATCCAAGTCACCCACAGAGTAACATTCACTCTCTTAGGAAGCCTCGAAATTCAGCAACAGCTTTTGAGCCTTTAGCATAAAAAAATACAAACAAAAGAGAATACTGTTTTGGAAAGTAAGAACCTCCTAGAACTCAAAAAATTGAGGAAAGGGCTTTTTTTGGTTTTGTTTTTAAATGAACTAAGAAGTGAGGTAAGGTTCTGAAGGGCACCCATGCATGTCACAGAATAGAAGCCAAATATTAACAAACAACTTTAAACAGAAAAAGCAGCCTCTTCTCAGACGTCAGCCCCAGTACCTGTTTCCATTCAGGAGAGAAAAGCAAGCTTCTGTATCTGGGGATCTGGGAGCCTCCTGAGAGGAGGCTGAGGAAAGAGGCTACGTGCATTTCCCCTCGCTTCTCCCTCCCCTGCAGCAGGCACTGTGTTCCTGTCCTCTGTGAACTGTCTCCATTAGGAGGCAGATAAGATTTCAATGGGCCTAATTAATCGTGCTGGTTTGCCAAAAGTGGCACACCAGTGAGTACAGAATCCCACGTTCTCTCAGAAATCCAAGGCAACTGGGCTGGAAAAAGATTACTTAATACCCAAACCTACTGTAGCTCCTTTTGCCCTGGCGGGAGGGCTGCCCATGCCCCTGGGAGGGAAATTTCCATACTGCCACAAGGGAAGGAAAAGCTGTGGATTTGCCAAGAGTGCGCCAGACTGAGTCTGGGGAGTGGGCTACAGAGGGCTGAATGGCGCCGCGCCCCAAGGAGAGAGGGCTCGGGTTGGGGGTGGGGAGGTGCTGGGAAGGAGCGAGACGGCGCACGGTGGACAGTGGGTCTCCAGCTGGTGGACGACAGGAATGTGCCCTATGAGATGGTGGGCCAGTCCCATTCTCTGCGCACTCAGTGTTCTTTCCTCTCCAGCCCTTCGGTCAAGTGTACGGCACCCCGAGAGCTGGTATGACCGGCTTTTGATCAAAGTCCCAGAAAGAAGCCCAATCCTAGGTCTGGACTTGACACGGCACAACAAGGAAGGGACTTACAGAACAATCCGGAAACTCAACTGGACTAGCTCAGTAGCTGCAAGAGCTCAGAACCACAGAGTGTGAGCTCTCGGAACACTTTGGCTGGGACAGTGGACCGTCCACAGGACGGAGAAGGCAAGTTCCAGCCCATACTGCTCAGTGCTTAGATGGCAGAGCAACTCCATACGATGTCACGAAAATGTATTAGGTGAGGTCAGGTGGCTTTTTAGATGTACCCACCATTCTGCTGGTTAGTCAGTGTAGAGAATTTACTACAGCAATGGCCTGTAAGGCTTGGAGTATTTCAAACTATGGAATCATCTTCCCAAAGTACAATTAGGACAATGTCACTCCCCATCTTAGATGACTTCATTTTGTCTACGGCACAAAAGCCAAGCTTCTTAGACTCAGGTTCAAGACCACTATGACCGGGTACCTGCTACTCAGTTCTCCTATATTCTGCCTCCCTGAGCCTAGACTCCATGTTCTGCTAATGTTAAACTGTTGGTAATTCCTCCTCAAACATTGCCCCACCACCAACCTCCCACCCAGGGCTGCTTCCTACACAAAGCTGTCCCTTTGCCCATACTTTTCTCTCTGCTCTCAGTGTCTCCTCATCTTTCTTGGTTGGCTCTTACTCTTCTTCCAAAATATCTTCAGGTATCACCTCCTCCAGGAAGGCTTCCCTGTTGCCCTAATTCGGGTCATGTGTCTCTTGCCTATCCAGAATTCTAGAACATGCACATCATTACACTGAGATCATCTATTTTTTATGTGTGGAGCTTCCTGCCTGAATGAAATACAACTTCTTTAATCCAAGAATTGAGTCGCGGTAAACTTTGTGCCCCACCATTCACACACACATGCAAAGTGAAGCACTTTTTAAGGGCTCGATCTGTTAAACTATGTTGAGACCATGAATGCAAGCATCCAGACCTTATACCCTCAATTGCACACTGTCTCTTGAAAGAAGTTCCCTTAAGAACTCATTTGTGAGTTTTAATGACGTCCCACACCCCACACCAGCTGGAGGTCCTTTTATGAATTCACTTTTAGGGAACACAGCTCTTGAAGATTCAGACCGTCATAGCAGACCTTACATCTTTGAGAGTAGACATAATATTTTCAAAAAGCAAAAAATCACTGAGTGTTCCGCCAGGGAACAGAGTAATTTAACAGGCCAGTTAATGCCATTTTGAGACCCGCCAAGGCTGTCCTCACAAGGGACTTACAGAACGTCCTTGGAGCCATTGGTACCATCTCTGAAATAAGCACGCGGCCAGCTCATGGACTTGCACGCAATGAGGTAGCCCTCATCTAGATCCCTAGGTACTGCTGGGACTGCTTAAAAGTGATCCCGTAACTTGGAATGCGCACCTGTTAACTTCATTTTTATATTCGGAGTGGATGGGGAAACGGAATACCTTACAAAGCATGGCTTTAAGAAGTCTTGATCCCTCTGGAGCGTCCACGTGCTCTAGGACAGGAATTTTAAAGGTTCAAGCTCCAATCTTCATTTTGCCACTTACTCGCCTTAGAATCTTATAAATTCTCTCCATCTCCCTGCTTTCGTTCCTTCATCTGCAAAATGAGTCAATGATAACATGTGACTTAATGATCAGATGGCTGGAAGTCCGCATTCCTGAATCTGTGATTTATTAAACGTCTACTCCATCCGGGGACCCTGAAACACACACAGCGGACCGAGATGCAGCCCCGCTCACTTACACATACAGTTAAGTAGCAAGGCAAAGCCATGCTCAGCGGCACCAGATCAATGTAGCAGATGGACAATAAGCTTGCAGAAAAGATGGAAAGATTTTTGCAGACTGTGTTGGTAGAGGAAAGAAGGAACTGTTTCTGTGTCCATCAGAGTAAGTCACTGAAAGTTCTGCATGAAACAGGCCTCTCTTTAAAAGTCTAGCGGAACCAAAGAATACTCCCAGAAAAAAAATGCATACTCATAAATTTTTATATTTAATTTCAGGGAACCCTGGATCTCCTAGTGCCTATCTAAGGATTTGAAAAATATCCACACTCTCAAATTAGGAATTTCTAATTTATACACTTAAATATATTCCCATTTTCTAGGACTGTCTCCTTTTCCCTAAGATTCTATACATACATTCTCTGAAATGCCAACAAAATAGTGTTTTCATGGACAGAATTAATATCTCACTTAATAGCAAAACACTACAGTTCTTTCTCTATGGAGATGAAACATTTGGGAGTTTATTCGTAAAATGTTCACCTCCAGGCGTGTAATACTGGCCTGTCTGGTGTTACATACCAGATGTGTGTATTTTGAGTCCTGCAAACTGGTAAGCTCTTCATCACCATATCTGTATTTTCACTCCGGAGAGGCAATGTGCTATGTGTAAAAGCATGACTTGAGAGATTTGAATTCCAACCTCTGCTTTGCCATTTACTTCCTTTATAATCCTGGTAAATTCTCTTCATCTCCAAGCCTCCATTTCTTCAACTGTAAAATAAGTCAGTGGTAAAATTTGACTTTCCCATGGATGTTATAGGGACCAGATGGGATAGCAGATGTGTACTATTCAAATGTGAGGTGTTTTGTTTTTTTCTCAGCCCTGCCTCTCCCCAGGGCTGTTTGAAAAAAAAAAAAAGACTTTTACCTTGTGTACATTTTGCAGGTTCACTTCCCAGAAAGAAATTTTATGGAAATGTGACATCATGGACTTCTGGTTTACAATGAAAATCACTGGACAGGATGTTCTCTGTTTAAAGCAACACCACCCATATTGACAATACTAAGTCATTCACCCTGATGCCAAGGGGAAGTCATTCCCTAAGCCATTGAATTTTCCATTGATGTCACCGGTGCGTCTTTCCCAACAGCACAGTCGCTTATTAGAAAACTGCGCTTGCTTTACTAATAGGCAGGCGCTCCTTGAGTGGCAATGCAAAAGAAAACGTGCAAGATGGGGCACCTGGGTGGCTCAGTGGGTTAAGCTAACTCTGCCTTCCGCTCAGGTCATGATCTCAGGGTCCTGGGATCAGGCCCCGAATTGGCTCCCTGCTAGTCCAGGAGCCTGCTTCCTCCTCGCTCTCTCTGCCTGCCTCCCTGCCTACTTGTTATCTCTCTCTCTCTCTCTCTGTCAAATAAATAAATAAAACTTTAAAAAAAAAAAAAAAGAAAAGAAAACGTGCAAGATGTTTTCCTACGACTTAAATCTTGGGGACCATGGCCACTCATGAGCAGGGAAAGAACTTACAGAATACAATGGTTTCAGTCTTAAATTCCTGTTGCTAGTTCTGCAGCTTTGTTGCTAAGCTCTTTGCCTGGCGCTGGGCTCCCCTGCCTCGCCCCGCCCCCGAGCTAAAATGTAACTCCCCCAGCTGCAGTCAGATGATCAAGTTGCAATACTGTTCTTAACTAATCAGTAGGGCAGAAGGGGCTGCGGACACTACCCTGCCCGAACAGGAGCCTGTGCCTGTTCAAAATGATACACGTCCAGTGGGGTGGGGGGCAGGGAGGGGCGGCAACCTGACCCCTGACCGAGTTATGTTATCAGCAAGTCCTTAAGATGTGTGTTTCTTTTCTGACTCT
Source organism: Taxidea taxus jeffersonii (assembly GCA_003697995.1). Taxonomy (NCBI): domain Eukaryota; kingdom Metazoa; phylum Chordata; class Mammalia; order Carnivora; family Mustelidae; genus Taxidea; species Taxidea taxus. The sequence goes on from RCUC01146575.1 coordinate 11,088, forward strand.
TTAAACCTGTAAAGAAAATCTGAAAGAATTACTTCCCTTACAAAAAAAAAAAAAAAAAAAAAAAAAATTCAGTCACTTAAAAACACTGCCATCTAAGTATGGTCTCCACAGTTCACAAATCAAGTGTCCAGCTGGGGTGGATTTATTTAACTGAGCTGGAAACCCTAGCCACTCAGGGTCATTTCTAAGTGATGACCGTCACAGCCCCCTCAGAGCCTCCTCATCAAAAACAGCATCTTCTAGCCGATTTCCATCAAGTGCAGTCACTTTGCTTTCTGGGTGGGGAATTCCCTCCACTCTGTTAAAGACTGAGCAAAGCTTTATCCGCAGGAATTTTGGAAGAATGTAATATTGTTTCTCGTACTTGTAGCTAGGCCCTCATTGCCAACGTATCTCCTGCCCACAGCTGCCAGATTCAGCTTCCCCAAACACACTTTGTAGACATCATTTTTTTTTACCATGGGAAGTTGTGAAGGTTTCAGAGCAAAGACAAAGCCCTTGAACCTGGCATTCAAGACCCTCCCAATGGCTTTCCCAGTGATTTCTACCAAACATTTAAGAAAGAAAGAATACCATTTCTGCCCAGTCTCTTCCAGAATATTGAAAAGGAGAGAATCTTTCCTAATTCATTCCAAGAGATGCTGATACCACAACCAGACAAAGCATCACAAGAAAACAGATTAATATTCCTCATGAACATGGATGTAAAAATTTTGGACAAAATGTTGGTCAATCAAACTCAACAATATTTAATCAGGACCACATGGGGGGGTTTACCATAGAGATGCAGGGCTGGTTTAACAGGTGAAAATAGATCGATGTAATTTATAATATTAATAGATTAAAAAAGAAAAGCTATATGATTGTTCTAATAGATCCAGATGTAGAATTAGACAAAATACATCTGAACCTGGTAAAAACTCTCAGCAAACCAGAAAAAGAACTTCCTCAACCTCATAAAGAGCACTTTCCAAATGCTTATAGCTAATAGCACACTTAGTAATGACAGACTTGAATGCTTTCCCCCTAAATAAGGAACAAAATTTTTTCTCTCACCATTTCTATTCACCAGTATATTGGGGAGTCTAGACAGTGCAATAAGGCAAGAAAAAAAAAAAGAACAAAATGCATCCATATTGGAAAGGAAGAATTAAACTTTCTTTATTCACAGATAACATGATTATCTGTATAGAAAATCCTATGAAAATTATCGTTTTAAAAAACCCACTAAGGTCAGGAAGTATATTTAGCAAGATGCAGGATACAAATATTAATTGTCTTCCTATACACTGGCAATAATTGGAAACTGAAATTTAAAGTAATGATGCTTTTTACATCCTCAAAATTGTGAAACCCTTGGGGATAAATCTGAGGCATATATTAAGATCTAAATACAAGCGTATGGTCTATCTTTATAAAGGTCACATGTACACTTAAAAAGACTGTATTCTGCTCTTGTTGGGTGGACCATTACATCTACATCCGATCGAATTGGTTGACAGTGTTGTTCAAATTTTCTACATCTCGGCAGATCTTCTGTCTTATCAATGCTGGAGAGAAAAATGTGTTGAGAACTCTAAGTGTATACTTCCCTGTGTTTGTTCACGCATTTGATGCTCTGCTTATAGGTAAAATCAACCTGTTCTCCAGCAGACAGTGATGATTTGCGTGCATGCATACACAATTGCATTCATGCCCCTGTAGATCACTGTTATGAATGCAGATGGAAAAAAACCTCCAAATCAAATTCAATGATACAGAGGACATAACTCACCACAACCAAGTCATAATCGTCAAGCTATGTTAGGACAATTTAATATTAAATAATCTAATGTGGCATATCAATGGATCACATGAGACAAGTCTGATAATTTAAAAAAATCGAGAAGGCATTCTGTAAAATTCATCAGGCATTTTTTAAATAAAAATTATTTGAAAATCAGGATGACAAGGCCATGTCTTTAATATGATAAAAACATACAGCAATGGTAAACCGATAGCCATTTTGCACTTAATGAGGAAATAAACTAGAAGCATTCCCTTTAAGGTCAGGAATAAAACAAAAATGATCATTTTTGTTTTTCCAAAGATGTTTGCAACTTGCTCACTTTCACTCTTCATTTTATATGTCTCCTGGCCCCAGGGTCCTTCGATTTCCTGAGTTCCTGCCAGAGATATTTGCTGCAGGGTAGTAGAAAACTTGATGTCATAGGGCTTGCATCCTACTTCCTAATTTGGCCAAGTAATCATGCAAAAACATCTGTGAGCCATACAGATTAAAATATTAGAAGTAGAAAAGAAATAGCCAAAATGATTGGGAAAACTATTTCCTTACAGCCGTATGAGATGGAAAAATTCTTCTCAAAAAGACAAATTTTTTGTCTTTATTTCTAAAGAGCTCTGTCCCCTAGAGTATATTATCAACACATCCCTTGTCATACTACTGAAATGGTTATGGAGACAGAAACTATACAGTGAGGAAATTCTTTTTTTTTTTTTTTCCATTAAAACACACAATCCTATTACACATATCTTATAGCCTGCACTTTTTTTGGCCATATGTAATGACCATTTTCCTATGTAATAAATGTATGAATCATGATTTTATAGACTTCATCATAAGTCACGATATATCTGTGCACCACAGTTTACTTAGACTTGTCCCTACTGATGGGAATCCATTTTGCATCCATTTTTTTAAAATTCAGCATTTTATTTTATTTTAAATATTTTATTTATTTATTTATTTGACAGAGAGAGAGATCACAAGTAGGCAGAGGTAGGCAGAGAGAGAGAGGGAAGCAGGCTCCCTGCTGAGCAGAGAGCCCGATGCAGGGCTCGATCCCAGGACCCTGAGATCATGACCTGAGCCCAAGGCAGACGCTTAGCCACTGAGCCACCCAGGCACCCCAAAAATTCAACATTTTAAAGAATATTTCCACCACCTCCCACCCAAACAACACATAAGAAATCCCTTAGACTTTCCTCCAAGTCCAGATGACTTTTCCCCCCTAATCCTGATAGAAATCTGCAAGTTTACACTCTGGAAGTAATAAACCAGAAAGACTGGATGAAAATAAAGCAAACATGTTCGGATTCTATTTTGTCCATTTTAAGAGCTCCAATCCTGTCAGTTTCCAGAATGATTCAGCCAGATTTATACTTCTGTCTTCATACACACACGATCTGAATTTGGAGGTTTTGATGTAACCGAGAAAAAGGATCTGTAGTTACCAATGGTTGGAATTTCCACCAAAAATGACCAGATCCTGGGCCAAATCATGGCTAGGAAACACCACCAGTCACTGAGCCCTGCTCATGCACAGAATTTTAATCATCATTTCAGTCTGTTATTCTTAGATAGTAACAAACAGCCAAGGATCACTCAAAATTATAGAAAAACATTCTGCAAAGAAAAATAGACTAAATTAAACAAAGAGAAATAAAAACTTCAGAAGAATGTCCATGGGAAAAAAACAAAACAGAAGGACTTGTCCAAAAAAAATCTTTATAATTCACAGCTTGAAGAAAAAGATACTGCATGCATTAAAATAAGAATAGGACGCTCTTAAAAGAAATGTTCAAAGAATAAGAAAAGCTGTTGTGGCGCCTGGGTGGCTCAGTGGGTTAAAGCCTCCGCCTTCAGCTCAGGTGGTGATTCCGGGGGCCTGGAATCGAGCCCCGCATCGGGCTCTCTGCCCGGCGGAGAGCCTGCTTCCCCCTCCTCTCTCTCTGCCTGCCTCTCTGCCTACTTGTGATCTCTCTCTGTCAAATAAGTAAATAAAATCTTTAAAAAAAAAAAAGAATATGAAAAGCTGTTAAAAGGAAATACCATAATCAATATACGGGTACATATGTACTTACTGCCATTTCATTAATTTTTTTTGTAGCTGTTTTAATCTCTGTTCTTTTCTCTCTCGCTCTCTTGTGGTATGATAACTTTCTTTAGTAGTGTGCTTGTATTTCTTTTTCTTATTCTTTTGTGTATGTACTATAGGTTTGTTTTGTGGTTACCACGAGGCTTACATATAACAACTTGCATGTTTAACCATCTATTCTAAGTTGTTAACATTCTAAACCTCAGTATTTCCACTCTCCCCACCACCACATTTTAGGCTTTTGATGTAACACTTTACAGCTTTGTTTCTTGTGTATTCCTTAACTAATTACTGCAATTATAGTTATCTTACTTCTTTTGCTTTTTAACCTGCACACTAGCTTTATGGCTAATTACCTTCATTATGTATCTACTTTTCCTGTGAGATTTATTCTTTCACATGTTTTCTTGTTACTAATCAAGACCCTTTCCTTTAAGCCTACAGAGGTCCCTTTAACATTTCTTATAAGGCTGGTTGTTTGGTGGATGAACTTCTTTAGCTTTTGCTGCTCTCACTGGGTGTGTCCCACCCAGTCTTTGATTGATCCTTTCTTTTGCTTCATCTAGTTTGCTGTTGATCCTCTCTAGTGTATATTTCAATTATTGAATTATTTCAATAATTTTAGTTATGGTGCCCTTCAGCTATGTGACTTCTATTTGGTACTTTCTTATTTTCCTTCTCTTTGTTGAGGTTCTCACTGTGTTCATCCATTTTTCTCCCCAGTTGAGTGAGCTTCCTTAGGACAAAGACTTAGAACTCTTTGGGTAAATTACTTATCTCCGTTTCGTTAAGGTTTTATTTTCTGAGGTTTTATCTTATTATTTCACTTGGAACATATTCCAAATATGGTTCTTCGTTTTGCTTGACTCTTCTATGTTGTTTTCTGTACAACAGATGAAGCAACTACCTCTCCCAGTCTTGAAGGAATGGCCTTGTGTGGGATATGAATCTTGCCATTCAACCTTGCCTCAGCTCTTTGTTTTTTAACCTTTGTACTTGTCCAAGCACCCTATTTTTAACAGCTCCCAGTATTTGAGGATGTACCTACCAAGAAATGTCAGTGTCTCAAAGGGGAGGATCTCAGCAGTTAAATTAAGGCTGATTGGAAGCCAGACCCTTAAAAAGAGCTTTTAAAGTATGCAAATATATACAATCTTGTGGGACTACAAGCATAAATCTCGCTGGCCACCAGAGCAAGGCAATCTTCAGGTGTCCCTTAGGTAGCAGCACAAAAACTGGAGTTCAAGATAAGTGTATAATCTTTTTTCTGGGAGATACCAGTGAGCTGTAACAAGGCAGAAGGAGAGCACCAAGACAGTGCCCATAGTCTACATTCTTTAAGAGCAGTACATACCTATTAATAATTATTTTATATTTTTTTAAAAGATTTTATTTATTTATTTATTTGACAGACAAGAGATGACAAGTAGGCAGAGAGGCAGGCAGAGAGAGAGGGGGAAGTAGGCTCCCCACTGAGCAGAGAGCCCGATGCGGGGCTCAATCCCAGGACCCTGGGATCATGACCTGAGCCTAAGGCAGAGGCTTTAACCTACTGAGCCACCCAGGCGCCCCACTAATAATTATTTTAAATGTAAAAGGACTAAATTCTCCAATGAAAAACACCAAATGTTTAAAGGGTTAAAAAAAATAAGATCCACCTTTAGGCTACCCATTGAGACTTAATTTAGATGTAAGGACATAAACAGGTTGAAAGTAAAGATATGGAAAAAATTATTCTATGCAAATGAAAACTAAAAGCTAGAGCAGTTATATCAGACAAAATAGACTTTAAGGCAAAGACCATACTAAGAAACACAGTTGGGTGTCACATAATGATAAAGGGTCAACACAGCAGCAGAATATAACATTCGTAATTATGTACACACCCAACATAGGAGCATCAAAATATATAAAGCAAATATTAACAGACCTAAAGAGAAATAGAGAAATAGAGAGCAGTGCAATAATCATAGGAGACTTTACTATTCTACTTACAAGGGCACCTGTATCTCAGGGTCCTGGGATCAGGCCCCACATCAGGCTCAGTGGGAAGCCTGCTTCTCCCTTTCCTCTTTATTCATGCTCTCTCTTGCTATCTCTGTCTGTCTCTCTCTCTCAAACTGATTAATTAAAATATTCCACTTACATCAATGGATAGATCATCCAGACAGAAAAATCAATAAGAAAACATCAGCCTTAAATGACATATTGTACCAGACGGATTTGACAGATATATTCAGAATATTCCACCCAGAAGCAACAGAACACACCTTCTTCTCAAGTGCACATAAAACATTTTCAAGAATAGATCATATATTAGGCCACAAACAACTCTTAATAAATTTAAGATGACTGAAATCATATCAAGCATCTTTTTTATTAAATTTTTAACTTTAATTCCAGCATGGTTAACATACAGGGTTATATTAGCTTCAGGGGTACAATATAGGGATTTAACAATTCTATACATTACTCCATGTTCATCATGATAGATGTACTCTTTAATTCCCACTTTCATCCAACCTCCAAACACGTCCCCTTGATAACCATCAGCTTTTTCTCTAAAGTTTAGAGTCTGTTTCTTGGTTTGTCTTTTTTTCTCTTTTCTCATTTTGTTTCTTAAATTCTACATGAGTGAAATCATACAATACTTGTCTTTCTCTGACTTATTTTGCTTATACTCTCTAGCTCCACCTATGCTGTTGCAAATGACAAGATTTCATCTTTTTTAGGACTGAGTAATATTCCATCAAATATATAGACCACTACTTTATCCATTCTTCTATTGATGGATGCTTGGGCCATTTCCATAATTTGGCTATTGTAAATAATGCTTCAATGAACATAGAGGTGCATGTATCTTTTTGAATTAGTGTTTTTATATTTTGAGGGTAAACACCCAGTAGTGTGGTTTTTTTGGTTGTTTCTTTTTTTTTTTTTTTCCCCAGTAGTGTGTTTACTGGATCATAGGGTAGTTCTGTTTTTAACTTGGAGGAACCTCCATACTGTTTTCCACAGTGGCTGCATCAATTTGTATTTCCACCAACAGTGCATCAGTGTTCCTTTTTCTCCAGATCTTCACCAACACTTTTTTCTTGTGTTTTTTAATTTTAGCTATTCTGACAGGTGTGAGGTGATAGCTCAATGTGGTTTTGATTTACATTTCCCTGATGATTAGTGGATGTTGAGGATTTTTCATGTGTCTATTGGCTATCTGGATGTCTTCTTTGGAGAAATGTCTATTCGTGTCTTTTGCCCATTTTTTAACTGGATCATTTGTTTCTTTGATGTTGAGTTGTATCAGTTCTTTTTTTTTTTTTTTTAAGATTTTATTTATTTACTTGACAGACAGAGATCACAAGTAGGCAGAGAGAGGGCGGGGGGAAGCAGGCTCTCTGCTGAGCAGAGAGCCCGATGTGGGGTTTGATCCCAGGACCCTGAGATCATGACCTGAGCTGAAGGCAGAGGCTTAACCCACTGAGCCACCCAGGCGCCCCTGTATCAGTTCTTTATATAATTTGGATACTAACCCTTTTTTGGATATGTCATTTGCAAATAACTTCTTGCATTCAGTAGGTTGACTTTTAGCTTTGTTGCTTCTCTCCTTTGCTGAAGCTTTTAATTTTGATGTCATTCTAATTGTTTATTATTGCTTTTGCTTCCCTTGACTCAGGAGACATGTCTAGAAAAATGTTGCTATGGCTGATGTCAAAGAAATTACTGCCTATGCTTTCTAGGATTTTTATGGTTTCAGGTCTCACATTCAGGTTTCTAATCCATTTTGAGTCTGTTTTTGCATATGGTATAAGAAAGTGGTCCATTTTCATTCTTCTTCATGTAGTTGTCCAGTTTTCCCAACACCTTTGTTGTGTAGACTATCTTTTCTCATTGTTATTCTTTCCTCCCTTTTCTAAATTTATTGACTATATAAATTGGGCTTATCTCTGGGTTTTATATTCTATTCTGCTGACCTATTTGTCTATTTTTGTGCCAGTATTATACTGTTTTGATTACTGCAGCTTTGTAATAAAACTGGAGGTCTGGAATTGTGAAACCTCCATATCAAGAATCGTTTCTGACCACAATAGTATGACACTAGAAATTAGTCACATGGAGAGTACTGGAAAATTCACAAATATGTGGAGATTAAACAACATATTACTGAACAACCAATAGGTCACAGAGGAAATCTAAAGAGAACTTAAAAGAAAACACCTCTAGACAAATGAAAATGGAAATATACCAAAATTTGTGGGATGCAGTAAAAGTGGTTCTAAGAGGGAAATTCATGGTGTTAAATGCCAACTGCAAGAAACAAGAAAAGTCTCAAATAAGCAGCCTAACTTTATACCCCAAGGAACAGGAAAAAGAACAAATGAAGCTCAAATTTAGTAGAAGGAAGAAAATAACAAAGGTTAGAACAGAAATAGAGACTAAAAAGAAAAAAGAGATGATCAATGAAGAAACTAACAGCTGATTCTTTGAAGAGTTAAACAACATTGACAAGCCTTTAGCTGGAGTCACCAAGAAAAAAGGAGAGAAGACTCAAAATCAGAAATGTAAGAGATGTTACGACTCTTACCACAGAAATTCAAAGGATCATAAGAGACTGCTATGAACAATTATATACCAAGAAGTTGGACAACCTAGAAGGAAGGGATAAATTCCTAGAAACATGACCTACCAAGACTGAATCATGATAAAACAGAAAATCTATACAGACCAGTTACTAGTAGGGAAATTAAATAAAAAATCAAAAATCTCCCAAAAATAAACAAAAGTCTAAGACACAATGACATCTCTGGTGAACTCTACCAAACATTCAAAGAAGAATTAACACCAATACTTCTCAAACCTTTTTTAAAAACAGAAGAGGAGTGAACTCTTCAAAACCATCTTATGAGGCCAACATCATAAAACCAGATAGGCACACAGCAAGACAAGAAAGTTACATACAGGTCAATACCTCATTGAAAAGCAAAAATACTCAACATAACATTAGCAAACCACATTCAACAAAACATTAAAAAGTCACACACCATGATCAAATGAGATTTATTCCGAAAATGCAAGGAGGGTTCAACATCCACAAATCAATGTGATACACCACATGAAAATAAAAATGGAGAATCATATGACCATCTTCATAGATGCAAAAAAAGCATTTGGCAAAATTCAACATCTGTTTATGATAAAAACTCTCAACAAAGCAAATATAGAAGAAATATACCTCAGCATAATGAAGGCCATATATGACAAGCCCACAGCTAACATTATACTCCCTGGTTAAAGACTGAAAACTTTTCCTCTAAGATGAGGAACAATACAAGGATGCCTACTCTTGCCATTTTTTAAATACAGTATTCTAAATCCTAGCCAGAACAATATGGCAAGAGAAGGAAAGGGAAGAGATGGAAAGAAAAGAAAAGAAATAAAAGGCATCCAACTAGAAAAAAGAAGTAAAATGTAAAATGGTCACTATTTGCAGATGACATAATTATATCATATGTAGAAAACTCCAAAGACTCCATCAAAAAACTGTTCAAAGTAATAAACAGATTCAGGATACAAAGTTAGGATACAAATTCAGGACACAAAAGTTGCAGAATACAAAATCAATACACAAAAATCTCTAGCATTTCTCCACACTAATAAATAACTATCAGCAAGAGAAATTAAGAAAGCAATCTCATTTACAATTGCACAAAAAGAATAAAATACATAGGAATAAATTTAATAAAGGAGGTAAAGACATATATATTGGTAACTACAACACATTAATGAAAGAAGTTGAAGACACAAATAAGTGGAAGGACATAACCAAAAGAGAAAGGTCCACAGAAGGCCTCAAAAACAAAGTTGAAAAATATTTTCCAAAATACAGAACAAAAAGCAAAGAAGGAGAAAAAAGAAGACAAAATACATACAACTAGAAGATCAGCCTCAGAAATCCAGCATTCCAAAAGAGTTCCAGAAAGAGGGTTCCGAGAAAATGAAGTAAAGAATATTGTCAAATAAATAATTGGAGTATTTACTCAAAGAAAAAGAGTAGAGTTTCTAGACTTGAAAAGGCCCAGCAAAGTTCCAACAAAGTAAACACACACACACATGCACACACACCCCACCACCACTACACCAACACTTCAAAAAGTTGACAAAGTGAAGACAATCAATACTTTCAAGAAAAAAAAAAAATCACAAATAAAATTCCAGATATCATCAGACTTCTTGCAGTAATGGCTTCAATATTCTGGAGAAAGATTAATGTAACCTAGAATTCCATACTCAAGCTACTAATCAAATGTTTAGTGGAGTAAATCCATTTTCAGACATGCGAGATCTTAAAAAAACTTAACAAAAACCAAAACCAAACCAAAAAACTCCAGCGATTATTACTTCCAAGGAAATAAAAGCGAGTTGTACAAGAAAAATAATACAAATACTACACATTTTACAAAAAAAAAACCAAACCAAAATATTGTAGTTGAGAAGAAGATTTTTATCTTTCTAAAAATATAAACAACACCTATTAATATCATCCCAAAATGTGTAATAGAAGCATGTAGGGAGAGAGAATGTGGAGCAAGCTAGCAGTGAAAGATTGTTAAGTGAGGAAAATTTTCATCTTTTATTCTATGAAGTCAGTTGGTAATATCTGACTCAAGAAGAAACAAGGTCTAGCAATCCAATCTTCCCATGAAGAAAGTAGAGTGAGTAAAAGATGAGTGGTGAGGGCAATGGCAATTAATGGCACCTGTCTTCGGGTGGCCAGGATCAGGGATGAGCAGGGAGACTAGATTTTTTCATTATCATCATTGTAGAACTCTATGACTTTTCAAACTACATCTACATAATTTTTCAATAAAAGTAACTATAAAAGAGAGAGTGAAAAGCAAGTACTTCACTGGCATCCACCCATGGAGTCGAGGAAAGTCCTTTATGCTTTGGTATAAGGAAAATAAGATGCTGTTCCAAGAAAGAGGTTGGAGTGTAGATTCCATGGTGCCCTGAAATGTGTAGGCTGAGCTGGCAATGCCAGAGGCACAACAAAAAGAACAGGAGCTCTAACTAACATGGCTTTTCAAAACACACACCTGGACTGGGCACTACTTTCTCCTGGGGAACACTTCTCTGAGCCCAGCCAGAGAGAACACCATCTGGTAGAGATCCTGATCCAGATCAGGGAACCTAATTTTGCAAAATAGAAGAAGAAAATCCAAGAGGTGGGGAAGGGTGCTGGGCAGGCTGGGGAGGATATGGGAACAGGGGAGACAGTGGGAGAGAAATGGACTGGCCATTTGTTGCCTGCCTCCCCTGTGGTCAGGTACCGTGTGAAAGCAATTGACATACATGATGTTTTTTCTCGCATCATAATAATTCAGTATCTATCATCTCCATTTTACCAATGAGAAAGCTAGGCCTCTGAGAGGTCACCTAGGTTGACCAAAGCCCCCCTTCAGTAAGTAAGTGGTGGGCTCTGGATCTGAGCCGACTCTGTCTGCTATCACAGTCCCCTCTACCAGAGAGAGTCACAGAGAGAAAAAAAGATAGAGCCGCCTTTGCTTTGTGGGCCTATCAAAATTTCAGCTTTTGTGATTTTTTTAAATCAAAGCTAAATATATATAACATAAAGTTTACTGCATTAACCATCTTTAACTATGCAATTTAGCAGCATTAAGGGCATTCACATTATTGTGCAACCATCACCATTACCAATTTCCAGACCTTTTCCATCATCCCGAACAGAAACTCTGTACTCATTAAACAACAACACCCCGTTTCTCCTTCCCCAGCCCGGGGTAACCTCTAGCTTTGCTCTCTGTCCCTGTGAATCTGTCTGCTCTACCTCACATAAGTGCAATCATACAGTATGTTCCTTTGTTTATAACTTATCTCACTTAGCATAATGCTTCCAAGGTTCATACATGTTTTGGAATATATCAGAAATACATTCTTCTAAAGGCTGAATGCAGAGGCCATGTTTTATCTATCACCTGTCAATAGACATTTGAGTTGCTTCCATTGTTTGGCTATCGTAAAAATGCTACCAGTAACACTGATGTACTGGTTTCCGTGCAAGTCATGCTTTCGATTCTTGAGGGTATACATTGTTTGTTCATTTTAAAGCCCTTTTTTCTCCTTTAACCAACACTGTTCTCTAAAAGTTCCAAGTTTTCTTGAACCTCTCCACAACCCATTCTGCACTCCCACCCCATGCTTCAAACCTCTTCAGTCCACGAGGAAAGGATAGCGGAGTATCCACTTTTCCTATAGCTCCTTGTACCGTGCAGAGCTGAATTAATGGCCAATATACATGCATCCTTATTCATTCATTCTTTCACTATTCGTCAATTATTTTGAGCACTTATTCTGTGCTTGACAGTGTTCTAAGTGTTTGGGATGTTTCAATTAACAAAACAAAGAGATCTGCCATCATGAAGCTTCCAACCTACCTGTTGGTTGTCTCACCCAAGTTTATCAGATCTTTTCCAAATCACAGAAATGGATTTTATAGGAACAGGAGAAGAGGGGGAGTGTTAGTCATTCAAGAATGCAATTCTCTACTGTGAGTGAAGTGACAGAGGACGTGGCCCGTCTGAAGAAGTTTCAGAAGGAGGAAAATAATTATTGACCAACACCGCCCCCCTTTCTCCACCCTAACGAACTGTGAAAAAAGCAGAAAAGCAGGAGAAGGAAAAGGAAGAGGATGAAGCAAGAGTCTTCATTATGGATTTTGCTCTGTCAAGTCCCATTTCCAAGACAAGCTGTGAGGGTATCTATATGTAATCATCATGACATCTGAAAGTTTAGAGTTTATGTATGTATGTTTGTAATCTCTACACCCAAAGTGGGGCTTGAACTCACAAGCCTGAGATCAAGAGTCACATGCTCTTCCAACTAAGCCAGCCAGGCATGCCTGCATTGGAAAGCTCAGAGCCCCCAGTGGTTTTACTGGATCACTTGGTAGATGACAGGCTGCATTTAATGCAGGACTCAAAGTCCCTGAGGATTCTAACAGAAGTTTCCGGTCTCCAACAAATTGGACATGATGACTTTCACAACTCTGCTCCATATAAAGGCATAGCCTTTTACCTTTATTTTACATTAAAAAAAAATTCCTGGTGCCCCCATATATGGTATACTGCTGAATCTGCAAACTATTTTATAAAGAACTGTGTCTTTTCTTGGCTCTCAACTAACTTGAAAAGAATCAGTGCTGATGCCAACTGGAGCATTAGGCTTTTCCCCAAAGGGCACAGGTTTAGGGTTCAGTAACTGGCATCAACCCAAAATCAAGTCTTGGATGAGTGTAACTCTATTTGGTCTGTGGGTAATGCAGTGCTAGTTTTCCCCAGTCATTTCAGGGAATCAGCTAGAATTCAGTGTGTTCGTTTCCAAGTTGAGATGAAGATGATGTACTGATACTGAGAAATGACCTTGAAGAGCTTCTCTAGTTTGGGCAAGAGGAGCCAGAGGAATAAGAACTGGTTACTTTCAGTGACACATACTAATGTTAATCCCTCCACCAAAAGCAGGCCAAGATTGCCAAAATTGGGGGCGCCTGGGTGGCTCAGTGGGTTAAAGCCTCTGCCTTCGGCTCGGATCATGATCTCAGGGTTCTGGGATCAAGCCCCACGTCGGGCTCTCTGCTTGGCGGGGAGCCTGCTTCCCTTCCTCTCTCTCTGCCTACTTGTGATCTCTGTCAAATAAATAAATAAAAATCTTTAAAAAAAAAAAAAAAGATTGCCAAAATTGGAGCATTGTGTTCTAATACCCAAACAACTTGACTGGAAATAACCCAGTAAAGCAAACGTATCAGGTTTAACTGTAAGACCTACTTGAAAGCATGCACTGGATTTGCCTTCAAGCCCAGAAGTAGCTGGAATGTCCTCTTACCTTCTTCCTTCTGCCATCTTGTCCCTAAATGTGCATTCTCTCTAGCCTGATTCTTCTGGAACAATGACATTCTTTAGGATACCACAGTGGTAAAACGTTCTCAGGCAGGAGACTTTCGACAAATGAATACTTAATTTTAAAGCCTGGATTATCCACCAGTATATGTTTAGGAGGTACACGTTCAATGGCACCCTCTTTTTAGAGGGCCTTAGGACATACTATAAAAAACACATGCTAAGATAGCAAGGAAAGGAACCAGAAAGCACCCTCCGTGGGACATGAAAATGATATACTGCAAAGGTGATCTCAGTAATCGGGATGGGCTCAGTTACAACTTGGTTTTTGTGCCAACTCTGTGCATTTAACAAGAGTGACTAGCTCATGCACCCTCTCTGCAGCCAGAGGTTATAAAAACTCTAATAAGAACAAAGGCATTTGAGCCTCCCAGCCCTGGTTATGAAGAGGACCCTGAACCCTCACCTGTCTCTTTGCCATCTTAACTCCTGTTTTCCTACTCTGTAACCGGTGTTAACCTATTGCTTGACCGACCCATGGGCATCAGCCTCCATTCCTAGCCCTCACTTTTGGATGGGCTTCCCACCTTCTCTTGGTCTCTTCTAGCAACTGATCTCAGAATCCCTCTGCTTTAGAAGCTGTAGGCTAACTCTGCCCATGCTTACCACTGACCCTTCAGCCAACACCCTCAGCAGATCTGCCTGTGCCTCCCCACCCCAATGTGGAACTTGAGCATACATTACCTTCTACATTCTCCAATCCAGAGTATTGTATTATGGGTGACCCCTGCAGGCACTGAAGTTAAGGTCACCGTGTTAAGGTCCCATACTGAAGGAGACAGTGGGCTACAATGAGCATCGCAGCCCTAGATTTGGGCAATTTGAGCTCCACCCTAGAGCCACCTAGCACTCACAGGCTACAGGATCAAGTGATCTGGGTAAGTCCAAGCTTTCCATGTGAGCATACAAGGCCCTTCACTGTGGGGTTCTTGACAAATTCTCTGGTTTCATCTCCTATCACTCCCTTCCATTTAGCCCCACTGGCAACTCCTCACACCTTTTATCTGTGCATTCTCGAAAGATGACTTCAGTTCTCTTGGAAGGCAAAACTCCCACCCCATCAAAACTCCAAGAAAGAGAGAGGGCAAACGAATAGGGGCAAAAGACTTGGGGGGGGGTGCAGAAAGCAAAATAAAGGAAATAATAGTGGTTATAAGGCCATGAAAGTTGTAACAGCTCATGACTAAGAATCTTATGATCATGTAACTTAATGGAAAGGCTGCTTTACTGCACCTGGCAGAACCTGTCAATCAAGGTTCCAAGGGCCTTTTCTTCTAGCACAATCATCCAGTTGCTATTTTTCTGGAATGACGTCATTTGTGTGGCTTTGGAATTCTATGTTTAGAGCTCTAGGGTCCCTTCTACAAGCAAAGCCATCTCTGGAATAAGCATAAAAAGGGTTGCGGACACCTATCACCAGAATCCTGGAAAACTGCATGTTAACCTAAAGCAAGGTCTGTAAAAGGAGGGCACAATCAGCCGCCATTGCTCTGGTTCAAAGTAGATATGTGTAGGAGGGGGGGAGTGCTCAAAAGAGAGAGAGACCCTGTGTTGAGGGAGAGAGGAGATGTATGTATTATCCAGCAATTAACGAATATTGACAGGCCTAATAATAGTTTATCCTCAGCTAATCCTATGATTTGCTCCCATAATACTATAGCTAATCGCGTAGAGGCCTGATTTTCTAGCAAGCTTGCCTCAGCACCCAATTTCCTGCTAGGGTGGGACCCCAAGTAAACACTGAATTGACATTTCTCTATTTTAAAGATACTGACACAGCTGTGGGTGCTTTGCCTGTGTTTTATCAATGGGTTATTAATGCTAGCATCTTGTTCTTGCCATGAATTTCACATAAAATATGGAACAGATTGCCTTTGCCTACAGCCTTAAAAAAAAAAAATCAAAGCCAAAAAAAATCTGTGTAACCAATTGCAAATGTTATACTATCTTAAATTGGAACTATTCTACTGTATCTATCCTGACAAAGAATTTTTAAAACTGCTCAATTCTGTAATGAATCTACAAGATTTACAAATTTGCCATGGGTGTATTTTTTTTAAACAGTACTAGACTTTTCTCTATTTTAACAGTTTTTGCTTCCTACAATTTTCCATAGCATACAAAACAAGAAAAATGCATCTCTATTTTCTACCTATTAAGCTGTAAGTTACAAGCAATGAAGACTCTAGTTTGCACCAAAGTCATCTGCATAACAACTATAAAAGTGACATTATTTGGATGATTTTGGCCTCATGTAATAAAAAAAAATAAAAACTTGACTGCTCAAGTTACAGACTTCATCATTTCACTTAATAAAAAAAATCCAGAAGCAGGGATGCTCCACAGTTGGTCTCCTCAAGGATTCAACACTGTCATCATGGACTCATATTCTTTGCATATTTCTGCTCCACCATTCTGGGCTTCCCAGCTTGTGCACACCTGTCTCTCCTCTACTTGAAAGATGGCCACAATAGTTCCAGGAGTCAAGTAGACATGGCAACAATGAGCAGAACATCTTATTCAAGGAATGTCTTCTTATCAATGCAGAAACTTTCCTAGAGTTCGGCAGTAATTTTCCCAACTTACCATTGGCCAGAATTATATCACATGTCCATGCTTAAACCCACCACAGGCAAAATCAATGAAGTCATTGATTCGCCAGTGCTGCCTTGTAGCATAGGGTCTGAAACTACCCCCCACCCTGAAACTTATGGTAATGTGGAGAAAGGTAGACATTTAAACACCAGCTTTCTATCACAGAGGAGGAAGAGGAATGGCAGTTGAGGAAGACAACAAGAATCACCAACAAATGCAAAAACACAAGTTTCTGTGATAGAGGCATTGGATATATTCATTTTTTATTCAGTTAACAAACGTTTCTGCATGCCCACTGTATGCCATATGCTATTCAAAGTAGCAGGAGGACATCATAGTAAGAAAAAAAAAAAACACATACCCCCTGCCTTCCTGGACCAACTGGTCTACTGAGAATTTCTTGGAAGTCCACATATTGCATAGTAGTGAAGTCAGAAGGAAGCACAGAGAGCAAATATCCCAACCCTCTTATTTTAGAGGTGAAGAAACAGAACCTGGGAGTGTCTAAGTCACTCACTGAACTGATGATGTGCCTGATTTTGGATTATAAGCTACTTGTATTTTTTAAGGTACCAATTATCTTGGGTGCAAAAGCTTTTTATATGTGCAAATATAACTTGCCATATGCCAATCCAAAATATGATTTATCATCAAACAAATCACTTTAGGGGAAACAATTCACTCTATGAAATGAATCCCACAAGATTCATATAGATGATATCTGCCATAAAAATAAAATTTATAAAATTAGTTCATCATCTTTTCTGGAGGTCATCTCTTTGTACATCATAAAAATTCAAATTTCTTCCTCTCATAGCCTGCCCCAAAGCCCATCACTCTATCCTCTCCGACTCTGGGCAGTACCACTCAACCCTATGGGAGGTAAGGGACCTCTAATCTGCACCCTAATGGGTTATCAGGAGTCTACCAAGTGCCCCGAGGACTGGGTCCACCGTATACTTCCTCCTCCTTTACTCTGCACAGTGGTAGTTAAGACATACTTGAAATTCACATTTTAGTGTTCATAAATAAGCTTTCTTGGAACACAGGCATATGCTCTGTATTGTCTCTGGCTGCTTTTGGATGATAGCAAGAGGGTTGAATCATTGCTCACAAAGAGTATAATTCACTGTTTGGCCCTTTACCCCTGCTTGGAAGAATAACTATAGTTTCCTCTTGGGAAAGGTACTGGAATATAAAGACAAGGGCAGGAAGAAATGGTTTTACTTTCTACAATCTCGTACATTTTTTAATTTTATAATGAGCGAGAATTACCCACTGCAGGGAAATATATGATCTTTTATTAATAATTTTCCTGTTATTAAATTAATAATTCAATACATTTTTAAAAATTGTCTGCTCTTGATCAATGTCATGTCATGGACATGGCATTCTGTCACTGGCATACTGACTCCCCGAGATGGTCCTTGCGAGTGTCGGGAAGACCAGGGGGTTGGACGTGTACGGTTTTATTACTGGACAAGTACTGGGTGCGTCTTGTACTATTTTACCATTATATCCAAAATAACCAACTCTGCTATGGGGGGGGAGGAGGAAATATATTTTCTTATTTTTTCTCATGGAGAATATAGAAAGCTGTTTTACTGTTTCATGCAGTATCACAGGACTTCATGATCACTTTCTCTGTAGCTACATTGAAAAAGCAAGTTAAAATCTTGCCAGTGATTGGCTGGACCAGGCTATGCAGACATAGAGGTAACTCTGTCTCCCCTGATGGAGGAAGGGAAGGCATTTGAGAACCCAGAAAGGAACCATCTGGGCAGCTCTGACCTGTAGCGGGGCCGGGAGATTCGAAAGAAACCCCAGGAAGGTCCCCAAAGACAGTGTGTTGTTGGAATAAATGCTGACGATTGCTACATGTCTTATAGTGTTTTTCAGGTGAACTTTTTTTTTTTTTTAAAGAATATTCCAGAAGAATGGCTTGAACTTAACTATGAGTTAAGTTCCTATGAGTTAACTGTGTTCCTATGAGTTCCTTAACTATGAGTTAAGGAACCTATGGGGTTCCTTAAATGATTCTAGATGACATCCAGGGTTAGGGACCATTATTCTGAAAGAGCATCTTGAAAGTTAATGCTAGCATAATTCAAAAGAAAATAAAATAATACAATTCATGATCATAATGAAGTATCTGAAAACAATCTTGATGAGAAAAAGTATGACTTTATACACAGAAAACAAGCAAACTTAAAAAAGTCTTTGAATATAGAACCCTAGCCTCCATGACTCCATACCTAAAAGATGCCAATTCATTCCCTCAAAGACCCACTGAATTTTTTAAACTTGACTGATTCCGTATTATAGCTTAGAATACCTGAGCCGAAATGTCAAAAACAATGGTGGACGACACAGCATCGGAAGATTTTGGAAAGATAGTGCATTAATGCATCCTGCCTTTCCTACATACACAAGTCCACACCTGACTTCACCTCACATTTCTGGTGCCTGGCATCTGTCCAGACAGATGTGGGGTACTCTCAACTCTGGGCCAGGTGGGAGTCCAGAGTGGGCAAGGAGTAGCAGAAGATAATCCTAGGGCAAGGATCTGAAGCAGTCAGCTTTTGGGAAAAGCATGATCCATAGGGATCCCTGAACCCTCGTGGGGAAAATTGACATTGGCCAACCTGAGTTCCAGACACTGGTCAGTCTCCGAAAGCTACAAGGACCTGATAAGGTGCTGAATGGGTGGGCCAAGGGTTTCCTACCCCTGACCTTGGGACAACCAGTAGAGAGCCTCTCCTCCTCCACCACACCTATCTTGGCTCCAACCTCCCCATCCCAGCAGCTGAACCCCAATAAGCCACAAAGACAAAACATCCAACCCTAAGGGAGTGCAGCAGCCAGAGAGAGAATCGCAAAGGTTCTGATGGAACAAAGCTGATAGGAGGAGACAGAAGGCAACCTTTTAAAAATTTTCAAACAGTAATGATAATGTTAACGAGAGCACTTAAAGAGATTCATGTTCAGCACATGATGAAAGAACACATGCTTTCATTTTTTACAGTATCAGCAGATGAATTTAAGGAGAGGCTCACTGTGGATACTCCCATTCAGAGGTCAAAGCACTCAAAAGGATGAAGCAAGTAGAACCAGAGGCAAAAACAGATCTAGCAATCATGAGAGAGAAGAGAAAAGGCTTGGATGACAGACCCAGGAAACTCCCACGTGGATAGCTGAGTTCAAGAAGAAAAAAGGGGAGATGAATAAGAAACAAAAGCAAAAAAACTTCCCTGAAAAAAAAATTTTAATTTCAGATCAAGAGAGTCTAATAAATTTTAGACAAAATTATTGGAGGAAGAGAGGCATTTATCCGTATTCTGGCAAAATTCCCAAACTCCAAGGGTAAAGAGAAAATCTTAAAAGCATCCACTTAGAAAAAAAGAGTTCTCTTATATGCTTCTCTTTAAAAAAAAATTTTTTTATTTATTTGAGAGAGAGAGAGAAAGAGAGAAAGAAAGCACCCAGAACAAAAGAGCACACAAGCAGGGGGAGGGGCAGAGGGAGAAGCAGGCTCCAGGCTGAGCTACACTACAACCCAACTATATACACTATTAATGATACTACTAGATATTTATCCAAAGGACACAAACATAGTGATTTGAAAGGGCACATGCACCCCAGTGTTTATAGCAGCAGTGTCCACAATAGCCCAAATATGGAAGGAGCCCAGATGTTCATCGACAGATGAATGGATAAAGAAGACGTGGCATATATATACGATGGGATATTAGTCAGCCATCAAAAAGAATGAAATCTTGCAATTTGCAATGACATGGGTGGTATTAGAGGGTATTGTGCTGAGTGAAATAAGTCAGTCATTGAAAGACACATACCGTATGATTTCACTCATACGTGGAATTTAAGAAACAAAACATATAAGCATAGGGGAAGGGAAGGAAAAATAAAAACAGAGAGGGAGGCAAACCCTTAAAGACTCTTTTTTATATTTTTAAAGATTTTATTTATTTATTTGACAGAGATCACAAGTAGGCAGAGAGAGAGAGAGAGGAGGAAGCAGGCTCCCTGCTGAGCAGAGAGCCTGATGTGGGGCTCAATCCCAGGACCCTAAGATCATGACCTGAGCCAAAGGCAGAGGCTTTAACCCACTGAGCCACCCAGGCACCCCGTGAAGTTTATTTTTTAAGGAGTTATATTTTTAATAAGTAACAGGGAAAAAAAATCATGCCTATAATCTGTGGATGCTGAAGCAAATTTTCCAAACAGCACATGCCTTGCAGCCAGACCAGATCATTCAGGACTCCAGGATCAATATACCAATATTAATCCTTAAGATTGACACTGCCTGGGGTAGGGGTTGGCCCTAAAACTTTTGGGGGATTACATTTATTTATTATTAAATATTATTATTATTATTTATTGGTATGTGGAATAAAAGAAGCCTTGATTCCCTTATTTGCCTGAGCAGGTCTGAGCAGTCAGACCTAAGTTTTAGGGAAAACACCTATCCGTCTTTGAAGACATCCCCTCCCGGCCTGGTCCTAGGGTGCCCATCCTGTATCCAGCTCCTCCATCTATCCTCCATGTATCCTCCATCTATCCAGCGTGAGGAAGAGAAAGGCAGCCCAGCAGCGGGCAGCTGGCCGGAGAGTGGCAGTTTACTGTCGCCAGAAGGCAATGTCAGACAAAGTCAGTCCTTACGGTGATAAGCGAGACAAAAATAAACCCACTTCATAAGCACGTGGGGGCGCCGGCAAAAACAAGGTGTGAGCGCCACCGACATAACCAATCATGTCTCCCTCCCGGCTAGTAAGGGCGACCGGCTCTCCTTCCCGACCCCGGCTTCAGCTTGCTTCATTCCCCTACGTTCCAGAAAAAATTAAGACACCGGATCACAGAATCGCCCCAAGCTCCCAGCAGCACCCAACAGAGCGAACTCCTGCTTCCTTCAGCCCCCCCGAAAGCGCCTCACAGACGCTCAGATCCTGTCCTGGAAACCTTCTAGCATCTTCTGAACGAGACTCTGCCCGGTCTCCCTCAAGGAATCAAGCCCCAAACCCACCCCCGTCCAACTCTAGGTAGGTTCCCGGTGGGGTTTGCCTTTTAGGGCGTGAACAAATGCAACAGCATTTTCTTTTCCTTTTGGGGGGCAGGTTTTGTTCACCCTGAGGGCAACCCAGAATAGGTTCTGACGTGGCCCCCAAAGTGAACTCATGGCCCCCGGTACCCGGTGTGTGGCCAAGCTCCGTTGAAAGAGCCGACACAAAGGACGGCCCGCAGCATCCAGAGCCCCTCTTCCCGGAAGGCCTCTGCCGCCTCTCCCTGAATTCCAGGAATCTGGCCGAGAGTTCTGCAGCTGCTCCCACGGCGGGGCGTGCACAGGGCGGCCCCGGGCGCAGGGCCGCCAGTCAGGGGCGCCCCGAGGCCTGCTCGCGGGCGGAAGGCACCCTCAGCGCACAGCAGCCCAGGAACGCAGGGGAGCAAAGTCCTGCTCTCGGGAAGGGCAGGGACAGCAACAGCGGACCGACCACCCGCTTGTTCCCACCCCGCGCGCGGTGCGAAAGGGAGAACCGGCCAGTTTCTGTTTGCACCCCGACTTCTCGGGAAGTGAGCCAAGTCCGCGGCCCAAGGCGCCTGCCTCCTGATGGGCTCTCATTTCTGGCTCCTCCCCCACCCCCTTTAAAAAAATCGTCTCAGCCCCTGTTTTCCTTCCCCCCTCTGCGGGGTTGGTGTTACCTCGCTGCATCTTACGCACCCCTGGAGGCGGCCGGACGTACTTTTGGGAAAATAATACACTGGGTGACAGCGCGAGAGATGGAGTCTGAAATGGTGCGGCACGAGTGCAAGGGCACGGCCGGCCTTTAGCGGAAGCTGAGACCCCGGGAGGACCCGCGGTAACTGGGCAGGAGGGCAGGTGGAGGGCCCCGGGCAGAGAAGGGCGCCCCCTACCGCCGCCCCGCCCCCCGCAGGACACGCCCCCCGCCCCGCAGGACACGCCCCCCGGCCGGGGAGGAGCCTTGGGGCCCCGCCCCCTGCAAAGTCCACGTGGGGGATAAGCCCTGGGGCGCAGAACAGGACAGGATGCGAAGACCCACGTGGGCTTGAAACAGATGCACATGTAGGGGCGCCATGTGGGTCACACCTGGCCTTCCTCTTCATGTGACACACACAAGTGTCCGGGTCCCCGTGCTCCGGAGTCAGGGATGAGGTGGCAGAAAGGGGGCTGTATTCGTTTCCTAGGGCTGCCCGAGCAACCTACCGCAGACCAAGGGACTTAGAAACTTATTTTCTCACAGTGCAAGACCACGGCGTTGGCAGGACTGGTTTCTTCCGAGGCCTCTGTCCGCCCGCAGGAGGTCTTCTTGAGGGACCCCTACATGGGCTTTCCTCTGGCACCCGCCTGTCTGTCCTATTCTCTTCTTATAAGGATACCAGTCATACTGGAAGAGGACCCACACAGACATCCCCATTTTACCCTAAGTACCTCTTTTTTTTTTTTTTAACCTTATTTATTTGACAGAGAGAGACACAGCGAGAGAGGGACACAAGCAAGGGGAGAAGCAGGCTTCCTGCCGAGCAGGGATCCAGATGCAGGGCTCGATCCCAGGACCCTGGGATCATGACCTGAGCTGAAGGCAGATGCTTAAGGACAAAGCCACCCAGGAGTCCCCTAATTACCTCTTTAAAGAGGCAATTTGCTAACAAAGTCACCTTCTGAGGTAGTGAAGGTCAGGACTGGAATGTATGAATTTGGAGGAGGGAGAGGGGTGTCACAATTCAGTCCCTAATTGGCACCCACAGAAGCTTCTGGAGAAGGCGCAAAGCACAGGTAGCTGAAATGTGAGGGAGAACGTGTTAAACGCCGCTTGTCTTCCCAAGATGCAGCTCCCCCGTGGAAGGGGGCTGGGGTAAGTGAGCCTTCCGGAGCCACAATGGCCACACAGCTTACAGCTCTCTGAAAACCAAGATCTCTCATCAACAGCATCAAGAAGGAAGGATGAGCTTCGGGCTTCACTGTGGGGCAAAAGGATTTTGCAGGCAATGACCATGATGAAGACGACACAATGTAGGATTCACTTCTAAACACAGTGAGTGATTTAAAAAAAAAAAAAAAAAAAGACAGGCAGTGGCTCAGGATAGCCATGCTGGGTCTGTGAGCCCTTGGAGGGTGGCAGGGGATGCAACAGTGTGACTTAGCCTGGCCATTTTCTGGTCCTGACACTGTCTCCCACAGACACCACACTGTCTGGCAGAAAAGGCCCATTCTCTGTTCTTATCCCTGACCGGTTGAAGTTCACAGATCCATGTGTGTAATGGAGAAGGCATGACTGAGCTCTGGGAGAGTGAGGCTTTGGTTATTCTCAACATTCCCTGCAGAAAAAAACAACATGCGCTGCTTCCTGCTTGGTCCCAAGAACCCTGGGCCTGCCTGTGTGATGCAGGGCCCTCTCTGCCCCGCTGATCAGAGCTGGAGGCTGTGTCTCACCTCTGCGGGCCCTTTGTAGAAAGAACATCTCACTGTGGAGACAACATTTCTGGCAAAATCACCAAACCCCTGCCTACTAATGTGAATGGGAAGGAAATGTCACTCTCTTTTAGAAAGGCTGAATTACTTCCAGTTGTGGTCCCATTGAAAAACAGAATCCTTCATTAGGAAAAAACATAGAGCCCCTGACATTTTCTCTGCTACCTACTAAATATCCTCTTTCCAAGAATAACTCCTGACATTATAATCTCATCACTTCAATATTGGGTTTGTTAGATGAGCAAGTAAATCCTCTCCCTGCCTCTACTGGAATCTCTTCGGGGTGACTTTTTACCTCCCCTGGGCTACCCCGCCCACACAACGCTGCACGCATGGGCCACCATCCCTGATGGGGCGCACTCAATTTTTGTTCTAAATAGAATTTTTTTTTCTTGAGATGAAGACACTAAATGAATAAAGATGGGCTTCAGATCCTACTTGGAAGGGGCTTAAGCTTGAAAAATAGAGAATTTGAAGTTCCTGATTAAAAGGTAGAAAGTTAGAACATTCTGGTTGTAGCATTCAGGGCAGATAAGCCTCAGGAGGAGCCAAAGAGGAGGAGGCTGGGTTCTGAGTTACAGTACCCCAAACTTGAGGTAACAGCTGAAGTGGGTGAACTCCCCAAAGCTGTGTGAAAATGAAGGACCATAGGAACAAGGGAGGAATCTTCCGACATAGAGTTGAGGGAGAATTTAAAAAAAAAAAAAGCCAGCTAAGAAGGGTATGACAGGGATGTTGGGACAAGATAGGAGAAGAGGACCAGAGTTTTGAAGGCAGACTCGGTGTCAGAAAATCATGCCAGATCCTCTCCACACCTCCTGTGAGGAGGAACACCAGGCCCCAGGCCACACAACAGGAAAGCACACACTGAACAAGCTCCTGGAGGAGAAGATGCTCCCAAGAGAAGCTGTTTTCCTCCCAGCCCCTCTGTGATCTACTCTCTGCCCCGACTAGCTTCCCAGCCTGTCCTCACGTTGATACTGATGGGGTGAGCCACCGTGATTTATGCCATCATTGCAAGTGCTCAGCACCTCCACCGGGCTCCCTGCCCTGATGGGGCAGTACTGATTTAGTCGATACTGTCCGTGTTGGTGGGAACAAACTGCCGAAGTCTGAAGACATAAAAGTCAATAACCTTGCCTGTCCAGAGAAGAATGGCTGAAGTCAGGACCTGCGTTCTCCCTCCGCCCCTTAAGAAATCAGTATCTTGCCTGTGGGAAGACTGTGGTTTTTAGGGCCCGCAGCTTGAGGCCAGGGTCAGCATCGGGAGGAAGGGAGGAAAGGTGAAGAGAGGTGGGCGGAGGAAGGGCGTGCTTCTAGGCTTCATGTACCCACCGTGACTGGGACCGCCACACGACAACTGAGATGGTTTCCTCATCTGTAATTAACCAGGGTAATAAAGCTTCCTCTGCAGATTGTAGAGAAGAAGATGTATGAAAATTCTCACAACACGGGAAATGCTTTAAAAAGGAAAAGGGCAGCTATGCTCTTCTAAAAAGGGAAGAAAAGTGGTATTTCCTGACCATATTCTTTGGGCCAGGGAGCGGCCAAGTACTGTCGGCATAAGTTACTTCCCT
The DNA here is from genome assembly GCA_003697995.1 of Taxidea taxus jeffersonii. Classification (NCBI taxonomy): domain Eukaryota; kingdom Metazoa; phylum Chordata; class Mammalia; order Carnivora; family Mustelidae; genus Taxidea; species Taxidea taxus. Next base: position 36,613 of record RCUC01146575.1, read on the forward strand.
TTATCCCCATATTTGCATTCTGCACTGGGCATTATTATCTTGGTTCCCATTGGGGGAACCTTTTCAGGGTGAGGAGGCCCCCTCACCCCTCAGTCTTTCTTTGCATGACTAACGTATGTCTTTGTAACCTTATCCGAAGGCCTTCCTGTTCTCAATAGCAGGCAACTGTTCATTTCCGACCTATGAAATTACCCAGTTGCTCTTTCAAAATCCACTGAAAGGGGGCGCCTGGGTGGCTCAGTGGGTTAAAGCCGCTGCCTTCGGCTCGGGTCATGATCCCAATGTCCTGGGATCGAGCCCCACGTCGGGCTCTCTGCTCTGCGGACAGCCTGCTTCCTCCTCTCTCTCTCTGCCTGTCTGCCTACTTGTGATCTCTGTCTATCAAATAAATAAATAAAATCTTTAAAAAAAAATCCACTGAAAGTTTGCCTCCTTTGCTTGAAATGGCAAAAAAAAAAAAAAAAAAAAACTTTTTCCAATTGGGGTACTAAATTTACTAAAATAAATCATAATCCCGAAGAAGTCCAATTTTGAACCCAGGCCCCTGATGTTAGAGCCCTTGCTCACAGCCACCCATGCCAGCTAAGTACCATTTGAAACAACGATGCTTAGAGAGTAGACTGGCAGTGACCAGGGCTGGGGAAGGGAGATTGGGAGTTGGTGCTTAATGGGCCCAGGGGTTCAGTCCAGGATGACAGCGAAGTTCTGGAAGCGGACAACGGGGATGGACGCCCAACATTGCAAACGTGCTACCTGCCACTGACTTGTGCATCTAGAAGTGCTTAAAACAGGCGTCTGACTGGCTCAGCCAGTGGAGTGTGGGACACTGGATCTCAAGGTTGTAAGCTCAAGCCCCACACTGGGCATAGAGCTTACTTTAAAAAAAAAAAAAGTGCTTAAAATAGTCAGTTTTATGTTATGCATTTTTTTCCCATAATTAAAAAAGAAGTCAAGAAGAGAAATGGTGATCATTAGTTGCCCTGCACCTCCTTGAACCCTCCCAAGTCTGGGTTTCCGCAACGGTGGGAACAGGAACAGCTTCCCTGGGTCACTGCTGCGTCAGGGAGCCCCCCACCCCCCCGATGTGGCATGGACACAGCCCCACGCGTGGCACACTGACGTTCAGCCTGTGTCCTTCTCTTTGCCTTGCCTCCCACTGAGAGCTTCATTCATTTACTCCTCGGGCCCAGCTCGGGGGGTCGGGGAATGTGTGCCCTAAACGGGATGCTTGTCTGCCTCTTAAAAGTGGTAGCAGGCTGCACACTGCCTGCACTTAATAGGCGCCTAATCAGTGTTTGTACAACTAAATTAGATCAAATAGATAAATGGCAAGGGAACCATGAAAGGCAGCCAAAGCCCTACTCTGAGGCGCTTCCGTGTATCAGGGATTCTTAATCCACGGGGGATATAAACAGTATTTGTTGTTGATGAGGCAACTCTGTGGTTCACTTGATTTCACTCCACAGACAGACTATTTTTTTAAAAGCTGCCTTTTTATGTGCAGTTTTACTATCTCGAACAACTGGAACCAATGGAAATGGGTGTTTGGGGAGCCATCTATAATAGAGGAAATGACAGTAATAGGTACAAGAAGCAGATTCAAGGGCACGAGCTACTTAATCCCCAGTTGGGGACGACACTGAAATCTGAAAAATGGAAATAGGCATTAATTGGATCCACCTTTCATTTTTAAGGTTGCACAGAGTCTATATAGGCATGAGCATTATAATCAGGTGATTTCAGTTATACTGCTCTTAAATTCAGGGCAAGGATCATAAAACTTCATGCCACAAATCTACAGCTTCTTCAAGTACACAGTCATTTCATTTCACATTCGGGGACAGGAGAAGAGACAAGGGCGATGAGAAATCATAGAGGAAAGAGACTTATGCATGCAGAGAGGAAGAAGGGTGGAGAAAACATAGCATGATAAAAACATCTGTGTTGATTCCAAAGGAAGGTAAAGAGGAAACTACTTTTGTCACACCCTGTTACCCTTGCCCTCTGTCATTGTCACTTGATGGCCACCTGTTCCCAGAGAAAGACTTTGCCATTCACCCAGACCCTCAGCAGGAACGTCTTGCATCCCAGAGACCCCGATCCTCGCCACAATTGCTGTGTTTCACTGCTTCTTACACCTGCGTATGTTACAGACCTATCTACCCACCTGTCTCCCTATGGGCACGGCTCACATGCAGGCTTCTCTCTCACCTGGATGGGAAAATAGTTGCACATCAGCTCTTTGAACCCTACATCATAACCTATGCTCCTGGCAGTGAGCTCTCAAGGGCAAACCTAGTTGTCCTGACTGAGAGTTTTCCATTTCCAGTAACAGAAACTCAAACAGGCTTAAGTTCCAAGCAGGGAAAGGTATGATATATATAATACGATAGACTTTTTATTTCTCACTCAAGACATGTCTCTTGTTCCGCGAGGTTCAATCATATTGTCTGCGGGAGAAGGAAGGGGAGCGAGTTCTAGGACTGGTAAAGGAAAGCAGACATCAAAAAGCGAGTGTGACCCCAAGCAGTGAACATCTGATCCTGAGCAGGGCCCTGGGAGACAGCTGGGCTGAATGGTGACAGGCCAGGCTGCGCTGGGGGAGCGGCCTCTTGGCTGAGCATGGCCCAAGTTGCCGTCCCTCACATGATGAAGCGCCGTGATGTCTGGGCCGGGCACCTGCACCGGGGGTCCCGCCGAGCCACATCGTGGAGGCTGAGACTGGCCATGAGCAGGGAGGGTCTGCCAGACAAGGGGGCAAACGGCGAGCCCCCGAGCTGCAAGACAAGAGCAGGCAAGCTGCCATTCTAGAAACGTCTGGACCGCTAAGGGGAAGAAGGTGGCAGAACTACTGCAGAGAGCCAGAGAGCGGACCTCCTACAGATTAGGCAGTGTGGGTGAGCCTGTTGGGTTGCTCGCACCAGCTGTTGGCCCGGCCCTGTTGGCCACAGGCAGGCAGGCCCTATCAGTAGTTGGAGCTGCTGGGGAGTGCGAGTGTAGAGGGCATCAGATGAAGGGGATGCAGTCTGTGCCCCCACTCCTGAACCACCACCGCGTCCCCTCACTCCCTGAAGCCCTCCAATCCCCATCTCATGTGCTACACCAGGAGTTCTCATACCGTACGTAGCCAACCCAAGAGTCACCTGCAGGGTATGAAAACAGATTCATGGGCCCCACCCCAGAGATTCTGACGTGGTAGTGTGCCTAAGACCAGAGACTTCGCATCTTCATGGACCACAACGCAGGGTAGTTCTCACCTGTAGGGTACAGTCCAAGCTTTGGGACATGATCAAATAGGCTTCCGCACCTGGTTCTGATGGCCTCTTTGGTATCATTGCGGCCACCCCACCGGTCCCTTCAAGCTCTAGCACCCAGCGCAGGTGGCCTGGTGTCCGGAAAACACTAGAATTGGGTTCCAAGGCTCTGTCTGTCCCCTGCATCTCTCAAGGTTTCTCTCCCTTTCTCCTCTCTCCTGCATTTCCACACTACCAGCCGATCTACTATGATCTACAACATTCAGATTTGCACAAAAACGCATAATAGAAGATTCTCAGGCTTTGAGCTTGGGAAACATGCTCCCATCCATCTTACCAAGTTTCCAATATTGGAATTTGGAGGATAAACCCAACCAACAATCCAGAAATAAAATGCTAATTTTCCTGGGTCCTTGTTCTTTGCTGCAAGGTCCATGCACCAACCTCATCAGGAGGGTAGAATTCAGTATTCCTGCATCCCCTGGCCTTTATGCCATCATGGTATTAGCAAAACTGCACCCCTGCTCCTTACAGGGCCCACCTCACAGCCTGGCGGAAAAACCCGGGCCGGGGTCCTGGTAGTCGCGTGTCAATTCCTGGACCTCCCCCCAACCTCTCCCGTGCCTTCTTTCTTCCACGGTCCAGTGGGGATTTCAAACCTCTCTCAAAGGGTTGTTAGGAGGTGTGAGACAAGTTTCGAAAGTATTTTGACAAGTATGGAGACCTCAGCCATCTCTGCTATGGTCTCATCCTTTTCACGGAGCACTGAGCCTGAGTCTAAGCGCTTCACACAAAACTCCCAGTCTGGGTGCTCCTTCTTGGTTGAGTATTTATTCTCATCCTCAAGACCCTCTCCCAAGGCAAGAAAGTCTGTCTGAAAAGCCCAGGGATTTCCATCCTCTGTTCAGACAGTTTTCTTCAATATGGCAAAACATCGGTCATTCCTCTTCAGCCCCTAACCTAAAACAGGCCTGCTCTGTGTCTGCTTAGTCCAAAATGTGTGAACCAGGGATCCCTGCCTTCTGGACAAGTGACAAGTAGGAATTCACCTGTGATGGTATCATGTTACCACCTATATAACGAGACCTGCTTACCCCTGACTAGTCAGCAGCAATCTACCCTGAGGCGGACTGGTAGGGACACCATGCAAACATGCTCCTGCATTCACAGCTGTCTCAACAAGCCCATTTCAACAGCCTCCTCAGTTGCTCCTTTCTGCTGATCCCCAAGCTGCTACTTCCTGTGCGGTCACGTGGTACTTTCTAGGCTACATGCCCGGATACGTGCCCCACAAGCCTTTCTGCGGAGGAACTTGGGTACACATAGGCTCAGCTTAACAGAGTTTCCCATCAGGATGGGCTCACCTTGTAGCTGCCTCCACTTCACAATCCAGTACAAACTGAAAAGGCAGGAGTGGGCTCCCGATTGGACAGAAACTAGCTTTTCTTATAATACTGGACATTCGCAGTCCTCGTCTTATCTTGACTTCAAAACAACTATGCAATTTGGGCAATGTTAGCTCTTTTGATCAGATAAGGAAACAAAACAGGGAGAGGTTAAGCAACCCTGCCTTTTGTCGCACAGTGTCGGAAACCGGAATTCAAATTGACGGGTTTGATCGATGGCAAGGTCATTTGTCAAGATAGGAGTACAGAGGCATCCTTTGTTGTGTTTAAGCACAAGCAAAACAGCCAACAAACCTACTTGTATCCCTAAGTCACAGGTATGCCCGGTTGTCCCATCTGCCTCTCATCAGCTTCTTCAAAAACTGTGAATTCCAAGCCTTCCCAACAACATTCCTAATGTCCCACCAACTCCAAGGTCCTACACTTTGAACATGCTGTTGTCTACTCTCTGTCCTGGAACTGGGCAGCAACCCCTCCTCGGGCACACTGACCCAGCAGTATCTACCATCCATACCACTAAAACAGCAGAGGAGTGGAGAACTGAGCATTGCGATTTCATCATGGAACAGTGTTACTGAACACTGACCACAGGACTGTGGCTGGGGGGCACGAGTTGGGGGGCAGATAAATTCCTAAAATCATTCACCCCTGTTCCTATGAAAGAGTTGACAAAGAAAGCAGCGACTCAAGTGGTTTAAAGCTGGCATGCTGCAATTGTCTGGAAAACTCTTCCAAAAACACTTCTTCGCGGGAAAAAAAAAAAAAAAAAGTTTCTAGATAACGGGAGTGAACAGAATGTGGGACAGAGGCATTCCAAAAACCAGCTTAGTGTCTGAAACTCATCAGTCCCACTGCCGTCTGTCACAAGCATCCTCATCTCCAAGCCATGGTTCCCGTATCTGGCTGGGAATGAGCCTCTTCCCCAGAGCTTTTAAGAACCAGATTCTCCGGTCTTCTGTCAGATCTAAAGAATAAGAAGCCTTGCAGAGTGCACCTAGGAACTGGCATTTACTGGACTTTCAGTAATGTATTTTAGGTTGATTCTAATGAAGCCAGTCACTCCAGGAACTAGCCATTTGAACGGACGCTGGCACACAAGGCAACTTTCTGGATGAAAAAAAAAAAAAGTCCTCTGCAATTTACATCAGACTTCTGTGCTGTCGGAAATGCTTCTGGGAGGTCTGAAGATGTCTTCCGCAGCGCGACAGCCTGAGCTCCTTGGGACAATTCGCCTCTGCTACCAAGTCCCGTGAGCCACTTGTTTTTTTATTTTTTTTTAAGATTTTGTTTATTTACTTGACAGAGGGAGATCACAAGTAGGCAGAGAGGAAGGCAGAGAGAGAGGAGGAAGCAGGCTCCCCACCGAGCAATGAGCCCGATGTGGGGCTCGATCCCAGGACCCCGGGATCATGACCTGAGCCGAAGGCAGAGGCTTCAACCCACTGAGCCACCCAGGCGCCCCTACCACTTGTTTATTTTTAACATCCTTTCTGTGTAAGGAAATGCCAATAATTTTGTGGCATAATATTTCAATTTGGATTCTGGGTTATAAAGAAGGCAACACTCTGCTGACAGGCCAACCTATCCCATTCCCGTGGAGACACTTACTCGAAGGGAAAGTGGGATCCCGACGCCGGCTTACCAAAAAGCTTCTCTATCTTCACAAGCAGGTGTCACAGCTAAAGTTCAAATCCTGGTGAAGATCAGCAATAAGAGAAGGACAGGGAGCCATTTAATGGCCCAAAGCTGGGTCTCTGCTTAAATAAGCAAAGGCTTTTCTGGCTGGCTCCTCTTCGTGAGGTCGTTGTAGCAAATCATATTTGCGCAGCACTTTAGTTTCCAAATGACTTTCCCTTTCAGTACGATCTTGCCTAATGATCAGAATAACCCAGAGAATTAGGTATTACTTCTTCCGTTTAACCTACAGAGGCTGAGGCTTCGATGAGCCTAGTCAAGGTCGCACAGAGAGGAAATGGAAAACCAGGATTTGGAATTGGGTCTTTCGATTTCACATCTTGTCAGGCATCACTCCCACCTTTCTAGGCCTGGCAAGTATTGTTGAATGAGTAAATGAAATGATGGGATGGACAGATGGAAGGATGGTCCTCTGTGAAACCAACAGAATGATGGTGACTCAAAGTAACTTTAGTTTAAGCTATAACCCACGCAGACCTCAGCACCTCAACATCAACTCAGCATTGGAAACGGGTTGCCAAGCAGAAAGCGAAGATACGAATTTGCTAGTTGATCTTCTCTCCATAAAACATTGGACAGGCCTTTCTCTTCTGAGCTGTCACGGAAGTAGAACACGATGACCGAAACTCTGCAACCGGGTGTCTGAGTGTGACTCCCAGCCCCGCTGTTCACTAGCTGGGCAGCCAAGGGCACGTTACTTGGTTTCTTTGTACCTCAGTTTCTTTGTCCACCCAGTGGGAATAATAGTCACACATGACCTAAGGAGTTTGTTGAGGATTTTAAAAATTAGATTTGTGTGATGTATTTTGAGTTGTACCTGGCTCTAAGTTTTCACGGGCCTCTTTTATACTAGTGGAAACACCCGCTCGTACAAGATCACATCTCCGTTGTGTGTGTTGTGCATTACTCACTAGATTTTAGGTTTTAGTTCGGGGTTAGTTTTACATTCTGGCACGTGGAGCTCCATAACCCGACATGCAGCTGTTCTGGGGGGAGGAAGAAGGAAGTTCACACTTGCAGGGGGAGTTCCGCATGCCCGGTACCGGTGAAACAATTTACACACAACACCCTACTTGATTCTTGCACCGCCACCCCCACAAAGCAGCTGTCACTGTCCCCTGTTTCATAGATGAGAATATCCACGCTTCCAAGATTTGAATAAACCCTACTCTGATAAGAGGAAGAGAAGAGGAGACCCGAGTACTCCTTGTTCCCAAGTCCTCGTTTTTTCAGACTATCTCTTGTTCAATACAGATATGAATGCTGTCCTTACACAACTCAAACTACAACCCCATGCCGTCTCCCAAATCAGGTGAACAACTCAATGTAGCTCCAGTCCCCTGGGGCAGCTCCATACAGCCTGGAGGGACCACCACTTGTGAATATCAAAGAGCAAGGGAAGATCAATCACCTCGTCCCTCATAGTATGAAATCAGCAAGACAGTTGATAAATTTGACCGTGAATACTACTGCATACAGGTATGTTGTTCTGTTTTGAATGGCAATAATTTTTTTTAAAGATTTTATTTTTTTGGGGCGCCTGGGTGGCTCAGTGGGTTAAAGCCTCTGCCTTTGGCTCAGGTCGTGATCCCAGGGTCCTGGGATCGAGCCCCGCATCGGGCTCTCTGCTCAGCGGGGAGCCTGCTTCCTCCTCTCTCTCTGCCTGCCTCTCTGCCTACTTGTGATCTCTGTCTGTCAAATAAATAAATAAAATCTTTAAAAAAAAAAAAAAGATTTTATTTTTTTATTTAACAGAGAAAGGTCACAAGTATGCAGAGAGGCAGGCAGAGAGAGAAGGGGGAAGCAGGCTCCCCGCTGAGCAGAGAGCCTGATGCAGGGCTCTATCCCAGGACCCTGAGATCATGACCTGAGCCGAAGGCAGAGGCTTAACCCACTGAGCCACCCAGGTGCCCTGAATGGCAATAATTTTAATGGCCTAAGGAAACCTGGGGTTAATCCTGAAGCTGGGAGTAAATGTTTAACTGATTTTGTTCTGTGGTACAAATAACATCTGTGAATATCATATCTGTATATATCTGAACCAAGGTGTGCGCAGAAGGTTGACAAACTACATTCACAGAATATAATTTTTACAATTAAAACTCATATTTTAACAAGGAAAAAAAATCAAAGAGCATAGGGAGATCGACCACCCCATCAAGTCACCATCGAACCAATACTTTCACTCAACAACCAAGGTGGGTCATGTGTTCTGATATGCAGAATAGAGAGGCTGAAAAGGGTTCTCACTTAGAAGGGGGCTGTGATGATGGTGTTCTAGCAGCTCTCGCCACAGGGCAAACACTCAGTAGCCGTGAGCTGCAAAAGGCAGTGGAGCATAAGGTTTAAGAGCATGGACTTGGGGCTGATGATGTTCAAGTCCCGACTATGTCACTTACTAGTGGTGTGACTTTGGGCAAGTTATGGAATCTCTCCTACCACTGATGCTCTCCTATGAACTGGAGTTAACAAAAGCTTATACTTCCAAGGGTTTTGGAAGAGGATTAGATGAACCGACATAAATGAAGCCATAAAACAGTGCCTGGAACACAGTAACTGCTATTTAACAGGCCACTTTTAGTGTTACTATTAAAAGAATGTGGGGTTACCACTGGAGAGAAAAAGGGTTGGTGGACATGTAAAGCAGCAGCCATTTATATAAACTACTCATAGGCTTTTATACCAATGCAACATTTTTCGGAGGTGATTTGGCAATATCCAACAGCATTTTAAATGTTTGTGTCTTTCAGGGTATCAGAATGGGTAAAAAAACAAAACCCATCAATATGCTGTCTACAAGAAACTCATTTTGACCCAAAGACACCCCCAGATTTAAAGTGAGGGGGTGGAAAACAGTTTACCATACTAATGGACATCAAAAGAAAGCTGGGGTGGCAATCCTTATATCACATATATTAGATTTTAAGCCATAAGAGGTAAGGAAGGACACTATATCATATTCAAAGGGTCTGGCCAACAAGAAGATCTAATGATTTTAAGTATCTATGCTCCTAACAGGGAACATCCAAGTATATAAACCAATTAATAGGGATGCCTGGGTGGCTCAGTGGGTTAAGCGGCTGCCTTCGGCTCAGGTCATGATCCCAGTGTCCTGGGATCGAGTCCCACATCGGGCTCCTTCCTCAGCAGGGAGCCTGCTTCTCCCTCTGCCTGCCTCTCTGTCTGCCTGTGCTCGCTCTCTCTCTCTAATAAATAAATAAATAAATAAACCAATTAATAACAAAATCAAAGAAACACATTGGCAATAACACAATAATAGTAGGGGACTTTAACACCCCCTCACTGAAATGGACAGATCATCCAAGCAAAAGATCAACAAGGAAATAAAGACCTTAAATGACACAGTGGACCAGATGGACATCACAGATATATTCAGAACATTCCATCCCAAAGCAACAGAATACACATTCTTGTCTGGTGCGCATGGAACATTCTCCAGAATGGGTCACATCCTGGGTCACAAATTAGGTCTCAACTGGTACCAAAAGACTGGGATCATTCCCTGCATATTTTCAGACCACAATGTTCTGAAGCTAAAACTCAATCACAAGAGGAAATTTGGAAAGAACCCAATTACATGTAGGCTAAAGAGCATTTTAATTTCCTTGTTGACCCAGGAAATTTAAAAAGTATTAAAAAAATTCATGGAAACAAATGATAATGAAAACACAACTGTTCAAAATCTTTGGGACACAGCAAAGGCAGTCCTGAGAGGAAAATATATAGCAATACAAGCCTTTCTCAAGAAACAAGAAAGGTCTCAAATACACAACCTAACACTACACCTAAAGGAGCTGGAGAAAGAATGGCAAAGAAAGCCTAAACCCAGCAGGAGAGGAGAAATAATAAAGATCAGAGCAGAAATCAATGAAATAGAAACCAAAAGAACAGTAGAGCAAATCAATAAAACTAGGACCTGGTTCTCTCAAAGAATTAATAAGATTGACAACCCCCTGGCCAGACTTATCAATAAGAAAAGAGAAAGGACCCAAATAAATAAAATCATGAATGAAAGAGGAGAGTTCACAACCAACACCAAAGAAATACAAGCAATTATAAGAACATATTATGAGCAAATATATGCCAGAAAATTTGACAACCTGGTAGAAACATATTCATTCCTAGAGACATGTAAACTACCACAACTGAACCAGGAAGAAATAGAAAACCTGAACAGACCCATAACTGGTAAGGAGATTGAAGCAGTCATCAAAAATCTCCCAGCTCAGGGCACCTGGGTGGCTCAGTTGGTTAAACGACTGCCTTCAGCTCAGGTCATGATCCTGGAGTCCCGGGATCGAGTCCCACATCAGGCTCCCAGCTCCATGGGGAGTCTGCTTCTCCCTCTAATCTTCTCCTCGCTCATGCTCTCTCTCACTGTCTCTCTCTCAAATAAATAAATAAAATTTAAAAAAAAAATCTCCCAGCAAACAAGAGCCTAGGGCCAGATGGCTTCCCAGGGGAATTCTACCAAACATTTAAAGAAGAATTAATTCCTATTCTCCTGAAACTGTTCCAAAAAACAGAAATGGAAGAAAAACTTCCAAACTCATTTTATGAGGCCAGCATTACCTTGATCCCAAAAGCAGACAAAGAGCCCATAAAAAGGAGAATTACAGACCAATATCCTTGATGAACACAGAGGCAAAAATTCTCACCAAAATACTAGCCAGTAGGATCCAATAGTACATTAAAAGGATTATTCACAATGACCAAGTGGGATTTATTCCAGGGCTGCAAGGTTGGTTCAACATCCACAAATCAATGTGACACAATACATTAATAAAGGAAAGAACAAGAACCACTTGATAATTTGATACTCTCAATGGATGCTGAAAAAGCATTTCACAAAGTACAGCATCCTTTCTTGATCAAAACTCTTCAAAGTTTAGGGATCGAGGACACATACCTCAATATCATCAAAGCTATCTATATAAAAACCCATAGCAAATATCATTCTCAATGGAGAAAAACTGAGAGCTTTTCTGCTAAGGTCAGGAACACGGCAGGGATGTCCATTATCACCAGTGCTATTCAACATAGTACTAGAAGTCCTAGCCTCAGCAAGCAGACAACAAAAAGAAATTAAAGGCATCCAAATTGGCAAAGAAGAAGTCAAACTCTCACTCTTTGCAGATGATATGATACTATATGTGGAAAACCCAAAAGACTCCACTCCAAATCTGCTAGAACTTGTACAGGAGTTCAGTAAAGTGTCAGGATATAAAATCCATGCACAGAAATCAGTTGCATTTCTTTACACCAACAAGACAGAAGAAAGAGAAATTAAGGAGTCAATCCCATTCACAATTGCACCCAAAACCATAAGATACCTAGGAATAAACCTCACCAAAGAGGCAAAGAACCTGTACTCAGAAAACTATAAAGTACTCATGAAAGAAATTGGGAAGACACAAAGAAATGGAAAAATGTTCCATGCTCATGGATTGGAAGAACAAATATTGTGAAAATGTCTATCCTACCTAAAGCATTCTACACATTTAATGCAATCCCTATCAAAATACCATCAATTTTTTTCAAAGAAATGGAACAAATAATCCTAAAACTTATATGGAACCAGAAAAGACCGTGAATAGCCAGAGGAATACTGAAAATGAAAGCCAAAGTGGTGGCATCACAATTCCAGACTTCAAGCTCTATTACAAAGCTGTCATCATCAAGACAGTATGGTACTGGCACAAAAACAGACACATAGATCAATGGAACAGAATAGAGAGCCCAGAAATGGACCCTCAACTCTATGGTCAACTAATCTTCAACATAGCAAAAAAGAATGTCCAATGGAAAAAAGACATCTCCTCAACAAATGGTGTTGGGAAAATTGGACAGCCACATGCAGAAAAATGAAACTGGACCACTTCCTTACACGACACACAAAAATAAACTCAAAATGGATGAAAGACCTCAGTGTGAGAAAGGAATCCATCAAACTCTTTGAAGAGAACACAGGCAGCAACCTCTTCGACCTCAGCCACAGCAACTTCTTCCTAGAAACATCACCAAAGGCAAGGGAAGCAAGGGCAAAAATGAACTACTGGGACTTCATCAAGATCAAAAGCTTTTGCACTGCAAAGGAAACAGTCAACAAAACGAAAAGATAACTGACAGAATGGGAGAAGATATCACAAATGACATATCAGATAAAGGTCTAGTATCCAAAATCTCTAAAGAACTTATCAAACTCAACACTCAAAGAACAAAGAATCCAATCAAGAAATGGGCAGAAGACATGAACAGACATTTCTGCAAAGAAGACATCCAGATGGCCAACAGACACATGAAAAAGGGCTCAACATCACTGGGGCATCAAGGAAATACAAATCAAAACCACAATGAGATATCACTTCACACCAGTCAGAACGGCTAAAGTCACAAGTCAGGAAATGACAGATGTTGGCGAGGATGCAGAGAAAGGGGAACCTCCTACACTGTTGGTGGGAAGCAAGCTGGTGCAACCACTCTGGAAAACAGCATGTAGGTTCTTCAAAAAGTTGAAAATAGAGCTACCCTACGATCCAGCAATTGCACTACTGGTTATTTACCCTAAAGATACAAACGTAGTGATCCGAAGGGGCACGTGTACCCGAATGTTTATAGCAGCAATGTCCACAATAGCCAAACCATGGAAAGAACCTAGATGTCCATCAACAGATGAATGGTTAAAGAAGATGTGGTATATATATATATACAATGGAATACTATGAATCCATCAAAAGACATGAAATCTTGCCATTTGCAATGACGTGGATGGAACTAGAGGGTATTATGCTGAGCCAAATAAGTCAGTCAGGGAAAGACAATTATCATATGATCTCCCTGATATGAGGAAGTTGAGAGGCAAAGTGGGGAGTTTGGGGGATAGGGAAGGGAAAAATGAAACAAGATGGGATTGGAGGGAGACAAACCATAAGAGACTCTTAATGTCATGAAACAAACAGTGTTGCTGGGGGGAGGGGGGGAGGGAGAGGGTGGTGGGTTATGGACAGTGGGGAGGGTATGTGCTATGGTGAGTGCTGTGAAGTGTGCAAACCTGGTGATTCACAGACCTGTGCCCCTGGGGCTAATAATACATTATATGTTAATAAAAAATATTTTTTTTTAGATTTAAAAAATGTTTGTGTGTCCTGATTTATCATTTCCGCACAGAGAACAGAAACTGCATCTGTAACTATAGATGTACTAGCACAGACACGTGTGCATTCGTGTGCTGAGGGAATCAACTCAAAGTAAGTGAGACCTTTTGACTCCACTAGGATATTCTATCAGAAACCTAGGATCAGTGTTCTAGAATGCCACACCTTTCTTCAGTGGAAAAATATAAGAAAATTCCCTTGAAATCAGGAACAGGACAAGGATACCCACTCTCATTGTTTCTAGCCTTTATCACACTGAAGACCAAGCCATCTGCATTAAGGGGAAAAATCAATAAAGCATGGAAAGAAAGCCAGCAAGTTGCCCTACGTGCATATAAAATGATGTGTCTACACAAAACTCAATAAAATCTACAGGAAACTTAACTATGAATGCAATCCGTAAGAGAGCTTAGCAAGGTTGGCAGCTATAAGAAAAATGTAAAAAATTATTTCCATTCTCCAAACAGATAATAGAGTTTTTAAAAAGGTGTATTTGTGGGGGGAGGAGTCAAGATGGCGGAAAAGTAGCAGGCTGAGACGACATCAGGCAGCAGGAGATCAGCTAGATATCCTATCAAACCATTCCGACCACCTACGAATACAACAGGAGATTGAAGAGAAGAAAAACAACAATTCTAGAAACAGAAAATCAACCACTTTCTAAAAGGTAGGACCAGCGGAGAAGTGAATCCAACGCAACAGGAAGATAGACCCCAGGGGGAGGGGCCAGCTCCCGGCAAGCGACGGAACAACGGAGCACAAAACCAGGACTTTTAAAAGTCTGCTCCACGGAGGGACATCGCTCCAGAGGCTAAACTGGGGTGAAGACCTCGCGGGGACAGCGTCCCACAGGGTCACAGAAGGATCGGGGGTATCTGAGTGTCACAGAGCTCACAGATATTAGAGCAGGGAACCCGGCTGTGGAGACAGAGCCGAGGAGTGCGCTCTCAACTCGGGGTTTCCTAGAGCGGTGGTCTGTGACACGGGCCGGTGCTCTGTGACACGGGCCGGTGCTCTGTGTGAGGGGTCCCCACAAGATCCGGGGAGACTCCAACCCGGGAGAGCTCAGGGATCTATGGGGTTCGGAGACTCCAGGTGGGACTCTGCCAGAGACAGAGACGCTTGGTCACAGGCTGGGTGAGCTCGGAGCACAGCCAGAGGCCCGGGAGATGGGACTGATGATGCACAATTTTCTCCAAGCGCGGCCGGAGGCTGGGGAGATGGGAGTGACTAAACGCTTTTCTCTGAAGGCGCACTGAAGACTGGGGCCCCGAGCTCTCGGCTCCTCCGAACCGGAGATTGGGAGGCCGCCATTGTCATTCCCGTCCTCCAGAACTCTACGGAAAGCGTTCAGGGAACAAAAGCTCCCGAAAGCAAACCTGAGAATATTACTTAGCCCGGCCCCTGGTAAGGGCGGTGCAACTCCGCCTGGGGCAGAGACACTTGAGAATCACTACAACAGGCCCCTACCCAGAAGATCAAAGAAATCCAGCCAAGACCAAGTTCACTTACCAAGGAGAACAGTGGATTCTTATCTGGACAAAATGATAAGGCGGAAAAACTCACCACAAAAAAAAGAACAGGAGGCAGGACCGAAGGCTAGGGACCTAATCAATACAGACATTGGTAATATGTCAGATCTGGAATTCAGGACGACGATTCTCAAGGTTCTAGCCGGGCTCGAAAAAGGCATGGAAGATATTAGAGAAACCCTGTCAGGAGAAATAAAAACCCTTTCTGGAGAAATAAAAGAACTAAAGTCTAAACAAGTTGAAATAAAAAAAGCTATTAATGAGGTGCAATAAAAAATGGAGGCTCTTACTGCTAGGATAAATGAGGCAGAAGAAAGAATTAGTGATATAGAAGACCAAATGACAGAGAATAAAGAAGCTGAGCAAAAGAGAGACAAACAACTACTGGACCACGAGGGGAGAATTCGAGAGATAAGTGATACCATAAGACGAAACAACATTAGAATAATTGGGATTCCAGAAGAAGAAGAAAGAGAAATAGGAGCAGAAGGTATACTGGAGAGGATTATTGTAGAGAATTTCCCTAATATGGCAAGGGGAACAAGCATCAAAATCCAGGAGGTTCAGAGAACACCCCTCAAAATCAATAGGAATCGGTCCACACCCCGCCATCTAATAGTAAAATTTACAAGTCTTAGCGACAAAGAGAAAATCCTGAAAGCAGCACGGGACAAGAAGTCTGTAACATACAATGGTAAAAATATTAGACTGGCAGCAGACTTATCCACAGAGACCTGGCAGGCCAGAAAGAACTGGCATGATATATTCAGAGCACTAAACGAGAAAAACATGCAGCCAAGAATACTTTATCCAGCTAGATTATCATTGAAAATAGAAGGAGAGATAAAAAGCTTCCAGGACAAACAAAAACTGAAAGAATTTATAAACACCAAACCAGCTCTACAGGAAATATTGAAAGGGGTCCTCTAAGCAAAGAGAGACCCTAAAAGTATTATCAGAAAGGAACATAGACAATATACAGTAACAATCACCTTACAGGCAATACAATGGCACTAAATTCATATCTCTCAATAGTTACCCTGAACGTAAATGGGCTAAATGCCCCAATCAAAAGACACAGGGTTTCAGAATGGATAAAAAAACAAAACCCATCAATATGCTGCCTACAAGAAACTCATTTTAGACCTGAAGACACCTCCAGATTGAAAGTGAGGGGGTGGAAAACAATTTACCATGCTAACAGACATCAGAAGAAAGCTGGGGTGGCAATCCTTATATCAGATCAATTAGATTTTAAGCCAAAGACTATAATAAGAGATGAGGAAGGACACTATATCATACTCAAAGGGTCTGTCCAACAAGAAGATCTAACAATTTTAAATATCTATGCCCCTAACATGGGAGCAGCCAACTATATAAACCAATTAATAACAAAATCAAAGAAACACATTGACAAGAATACAATAATAGTTGGAGACTTTAACACACCCCTCACTGAAATGGACAGATCATCCAAGCAAAAGATCAACAAGGAAATAAAGGTCTTAAATGACACACTGGACGAGATGGACATCACAGATATATTCAGATCATTCTACCCCAAAGCAACAGAATACACATTCTTCTCTAGTGCCCATGGAACATTCTCCAGAATAGATCACATCCTGGGTCATAAATCAGGTCTCAACAGGTATCAAAAGATTGGGATCATTCCCTGCATATTTTCAGACCACAATGCTCTGAAGCTAGAACTCAATCACAAGAGGAAATGTGGAAAGAGCACAAATACATGGAGGCTCAACAGCATCCTTCTAAAAAATGAATGGGTCAACCAGGAAATTAAAGAAGAATTGAAAAAAACCATGGAAACAAATGATAATGAAAACACAACGGTCCAAAATCTGTGGGACACAGCAAAGGCAGTCCTGAGAGGAAAATATATAGCGATACAAACCTTTCTCAAGAAACAGGAAAGGTCTCAAATACACAACCTAACCCTACACTTAAAGGAGCTCGAGAAAGAACAAAGAAAGCCTAAACCCAGCAGGAGAAGAGAAATAATAAAGATCAAAGCAGAAATCAATGAAATAGAAACCAAAAAAACAATAGAACAAATCAATGAAACTAGGAGCTGGTTCTTTGAAAGAATTAATAAGATTGATAAACCCCTGGCCAGACTTATCCAAAAGAAAAGAGAAAGGACCCAATAAAATAAAATCATGAATGAAAGAAGAGAGATCACAACCAACACCAAAGAAATACAAACAATCATAAGAACATATTATGAGCAACTCTATGCCAACAAATTTGACAATCTGGAAGAAATGGATGCTTTCCTAGAGACATATAAACTGCCAAAACTGAACCAGGAAGAAAGAGAAAACCTGAATAGGCCCATAACCAGTAAGGAGATTGAAACAGTCATCAAAAATCTCCAAACAAACAAAAGCCCAGGGCCAGATGGCTTCCCAGGGGAATTCTACCAAACATTTAAAGAAGAATTAATTCCTATTCTCCTGAAACTGTTCCAAAAAATAGAAATGGAAGGAAAACTTCCAAACTCATTTTATGAAGCCAGCATTACCTTGATCCCCAAACCAGACAAGGATCCTATCAAAAAAGAGAATTACAGACCAATATCCTTGATGAACACAGATGCTAAAATTCTCACCAAAATACTAGCCAATAGGATCCAACAGTACATTAAAAGGATTATTCACCACGACCAAGTGGGATTTATTCCAGGGCAACAAGGTTGCGTCAACATCCGCAAATCAATCAATGTGATACAATACATTAACAAAAGAAAGAACAAGAACCATATGATACTCTCAATAGATGCTGAAAAAGCATTTGACAAAGTGCAACATCCCTTCCTAATCAAAACTCTTCAAAGTGTAGGGATAGAAGGCACATACCTCAATATTATCAAAGCCATCTATGAAAAACCCACCCCAAGTATCATTCTCAATGGAGAAAAACTGAGAGCTTTTCCGTTAAGGTCAGGAACACGGCAGGGATGTCCACTATCACCACTGCTATTCAACATAGTACTAGAAGTCCTAGCCTCAGCAATCAGACAACAAAAAGAAATTAAAGGCATCCAAATCGGCAAAGAAGAAGTCAAACTATCGCTCTTTGCAGATGATATGATACTATATGTGGAAAACCCAAAAGGCTCCACTCCAAAACTGCTAGAGCTTGTACAGGAATTCAGTAAAGTGTCAGGATATAAAATCAATGCACAGAAATCAGTTGCATTTCTTTACACCAACAACAAGACAGAAGAAAGAGAAATGAAGGAGTCAATCCCATTTACAATTACACCCAAAACCATAAGATACCTAGGAATAAACCTCACCAAAGAGGCAAAGAATCTATACTCAGAGAACTATAAAGTACTCATGAAAGAAATTGAGGAAGACACAAAGAAATGGAAAAATGTTCCATGCTCATGGATTGGAAGAATAAATATTGTGAAAATGTCTATGCTACCTAAAGCTATCTACACATTTAATGCAATGCCTATCAAAATCCCATCCAATTTTTTCAAAGAAATGGAACAAATAATCCTAAAATTTATATGGAACCAGAAAAGACCTCGAATAGCCAAAGGAATATTGGAAAAGAAAGCCAAAGTTGGTGGCATCACCATTCCAGACTTCAAGCTCTACTACAAAGCTGTCATCATCAAGACAGTATGGTACTGGCACAAAAATAGACACATAGATCAATGGAACAGAATAGAGAGCCCAGAAATAGACCCTCAACTCTATGGTCAACTAATCTTCGACAAAGCAGGAAAGAATATCCAATGGAAAAAAGACAGCCTCTTCAACAAATGGTGTTGGGAAAATTGGACAGCCACATGCAGAAAAGTGAAATTGGACCATTTCCTTAAACCACACATGAAAATAGACTCAAAATTGATGAAGGATCTCAACGTGAGAAAGGAATCCATCAAAATCCTTGAGGAGAACACAGGCAGCAACCTCTTCGACCTCAGTCATAGCAACTTCTTCCTAGGAACAATGCCAAAGGCAAGGGAAGCAAGGGAAAAAATGAACTACTGGGACTTCATCAAGATCAAAAGCTTTTGCACAGCAAAGGAAACAGTCAACAAAACCAAAAGACAACTGACAGAGTGGGAAAAGATATTTGCAAACGACATATCAGATAAAGGGCTAGTATCCAAAATCTACAAAGAGCTTAGCAAACTCAACACCCAAAGAACAAATAATCCAATCAAGAAATGGGCAGAGGACATGAACAGACATTTCTGCAAAGAAGACATCCAGATGGCCAACAGACACATGAAAAAGTGCTCCACATCACTGGGCATCAGGGAAATACAAATCAAAACCACAATGAGATACCACCTCACACCAGTCAGAATGGCTAAAATGAACAAGTCAGGAAATGACAGATGCTGGCGAGGATGTGGAGAAAGGGGAACCCTCCTACACTGTTGGTGGGAATGCAAGCTGGTGCAACCACTCTGGAAAACAGCATGGAGGTTCCTCAAAAAATTGAAAATAGAGCTACCTTATGACCCAGCAATTGCACTACTGGGTATTTACCCTAAAGATACAAACGTAGTGATCCAAAGGGGCATGTGTACCCGAATGTTTATAGCAGCAATGGCCACAATAGCCAAGTCATGGAAAGAACCTAAATGTCCATCAACAGATGAATGGATAAAGAAGATGTGGTATATATATACGATGGAATACTATGCAGCCATCAAAAGAAATGAAATCTTACCATTTGCAACGACATGGATGGAACTAGAGCGTATTATGCTTAGCGAAATAAGTCAACTGGAGAAAGACAACTATCACATGATCTCCCTGATATGAGGAAGTGGAGATGCAACGGGGGTGGGGGTTAAGGTGGTAGGAAAAGAAATAATGAAACAAGATGGGCTCGGGAGGGAGACAAACCAAAAGAGACTCTTAATGTCATAAAACAAACTGAGGGGGGTGGGGGGAGAGAGGGGTTGGGAGAGGGTGGTGGGGTTACATTATATGTTTAAATAAAAAAAGCTTAAATAAAAAAAAAAAAAAGGTGTATTTGTTAGGTCCTATTCCACAATGAACGATTCCAAAACTTAGTGACTTCAAACAAGCTCTTACCTCTTCATGGTACTGATGCATAGGAATGCTGGAGTGGCTCAGCTGGAGGATTCTGGCTCAGGATCTCTAATGAGGCTGCAGTCATCTGAATCCTTGACTGGAACTGGAGGGATCCCCTTCCAAGATGGCCTGGTCATGTGAGGAGGCTGTAGGCCTCACCGAGGTCTCAGTTCTCTACATTTGGATCTCTCTATAAGACTGCAGGGTCATCCTCATGACAAGACAGCTGCCTTCCTACGCCGAGAATGATCTGAAAAACAGCAAAGAGGAAGGCTTTATGATCTAGTCTCTGAATTTCTCCTGCTTTATTTTTTCCTTAGTAGTAAGTCTCTAAGTCCATCTCACACCTAATAAGAGGCAGTTAAGATCCACCTTATAAAGGGAGGCATTTCAAAGAATGTGCGAACATACTTTAAAGTCACCAGAGACAACATACGTGATAGCAGGAAAATCTAGGTTACTTAGGAGTAAATTTCATGGAAGATGTTCAAAATGTGAAGGAGAAATTTTTCAAAAAAAAAAAAAAAAAGAAAGAAAGAAAAAAAATCTTGTCATTTGGAAAGACATGGATGGTACTAGAAGGTATAATGCTACGTGGAATAAATTAATCAGAGAAAGATGATTATCTCTCTGATATGAGGAATTTGAGAGGGAGGGAGGGGGTAGATGGAGGGAGGGGGAGGGGGAGGGAGTCGTGGGGGGAGGGGAGGGAAAAAATGCAACAAGATGGGAAGAGGGAGGGAGGCAAACTATGAGACTCTTAATCTCAGGAAACAAACTGAGGGTTGCTGGTTGGCGGAGGGGCGGGTCAGAAGTGGGTGGCTGGGTGATGGACATTGGGGAGGGTTTGTGCTACGGTGGGTGCTGTGAGGTGTGTAAGAGAGATGATTCACAGACCTGTACCCCTGAAGCAAATAATACATTCTATGTTAACAAAATTTAAATGAAATAAAATAAAGTTACTATGAACATTCCAAAAAAAAAACTTTAGTGAAAGACACTTTTTAAAAATTTTCTTTAAATTTCAGTTAGCTAACACACGGGGTGGTATTAGTTCCAGGTGCAGAATAGAGTGGGTCAGCACTTCCACACAGCACCCAGTGTACCCATGAATCCCCATCACCTAGCTAAGTCCACGCCCTCCCACCTCCCCTTCTTGAGTTTGTCCTCTATACTTGAGTCTGTTTCTTGGCTTGCCTTTTGTTCCCCCTTTGCTCCCTTGTTTTATTTCTTAAATTCCACATATGAGTGAAATCATATGGTATTTGTCTTTCTTGTTTTGCTTAGCACAATGCTCTCGAGCTCCATCCACGTCGTTGCAAATGGCAAGATTTCATTCTTTTCTATGGCTGAGTAATATTCGTGTGTGTGTGTGTGTGTGTGTATCTTCATCCATTCATCTGGCAATGGATACTCGGGCTGCTTCTGTAAAGACAATGCTGCCATAAACATCTGGGTGCATGCATCTCTTTGAATGACTATTTTTGTCATCTTTGAGTAAATACTTAATAGTGTAATTGTTGGATTATAGAGCAAGTTCTCTATTTAACTTTCTGAGGAACCTCCACACTGTTTTCCGGAGCTGCTGCACCAGCCTGCATTCCCACCGCCAGTGTAAGAAGGTTCCCTTTTGTCCACATCCTCACCAACACCTGCTGTTTCTTGTGTTGTTGATTTTAGCCATTCTGGTGGGTGTGAGGTAGTATGTCACTGTAGTTTTGAGTTGTATTTCCCTGATGACAAGTGATGCTGAGGTGAGAGACATTTTTAAAAACCTAAATTGATGCAAAGACAAACACTAGGTAGTCTCAGTAATGATTGTCTCACATGCACATATTAAATGAACTCATTTCTAATCCAAGCCCCAAAGAGTTTTAAAAACAAGCATTTTGAAGTTGAGGAGTAGATTCTGAAACTCATATGGAAATTCAAAGGCCCAAGAATAGCAAACACACTCTTGAAAAAGGAAAAGTACAGATTGAGGAACATGTCCCACATATATAAAGCTTGAAGTCAATAGCAGTTTAAAACATTATGGCATTGCCTCAGAAAGAGACAAACTGAGTTGACAAAAAAGAGAGCCCAAGGACTGATGCAACTACAAAAACCGGATACCTACCAGAAAAAAATTTTGCAAATCAATTGGGGAGAATATATTATTTAATAAAGAATGCTGCAACAACTGGTCATCATGGAAGGAAAGTGACCTCGTAATCCTATTTAGGGACCTATCTCCAAATAAATGGATTCTGGGTAAATGTGAAACTTAAATGTAAACGGCAATTCTCTGAAAGTAACAAGAAAATTTAAAGGTATGTCTTTGTGACCTTATGGCATGAAAGGACTTCTTTTTTTCTTGTTGTTGTTTTAAATTTTTT